>LWMK02000339.1:26694-54529 GCA_001693075.2 Taenia saginata
GGAGAGTAGGTCTAGGCTCTCCGATGTGATGCTTACTTCCGGTGGCACTTTGTTAAGTTCGATCAGAATTCTATCTTCAGGTTCATTTGGGAGCATGATAGGCTGTTTGCGGTCTCAAGTGAACTTGGCCTACTGTTGATATGAGCCCAGATTGTTAGATTTATCCACTCTCATCACTGACAATACGACTTGGAGGTGTTGATGACGGCAACGTTTGGCACACCCTCCCTTCATTAATACCAACGCTAGTGCCGGTGATTTCTTACTGTGATATTTCACTTCAACCAGGGCCTTGCGTTTTGGTTTGGTGACTGGTTTTCTTTTTAAATTTAAAATGACGTTACCAGATTTCTCCACGTTTTATCAATTGAATCTTCTTTCTCGTCAAAGAAGCGTATGTATTACGTCCTTGGTAGTTTGGCTCTTGACTCTGTGGTGCTGTGAATCGACAGAATGGTTTAAATTAGGCTGTGTTTTAACAGGAGTTCTGCATGCTCACCTTCCTTGCTGTGTGGATTTCGCGGCTCTTCTGGACCAACTCCTAGTTGCCGTTTTATTTAAAATCAGGACTGACACGTTGAAGATGGACGAATTCCAATGGCCTAGTTGGAAGTAGATGCACTTCTCATTTCATAATTTAATGTGCGACATCAGTTTTGTGGTTTAGCCTGGGTTTTTGCCATGACTGTGGGTCAGGTGCTTGATCCACGTCATTGTCCATTAAAAACCAGTGAAATAGTTACGTTAAATCCACCCTTTGTCAAGTGAAGCGGAAAGGAGACGACGTTAACTTCCTTGTCAGTAGTTGATAACTTCTTTGAGGCAATTATTTGCACATGGGAATAAAAATGCCTTCCAAGGGTGTTAGGGATACGTGGTCTTAATTATGACTTGATGGTTTAAGTCGTCTGCCACATCGGTTTTTCACCTATGGTCCATTAAAAGTAATCGCTGATGAAAGTGACTTGTTTTTCCGTCACTGACTGGCGAAATGTTTTGCCAGAGCAAAACCTCCAGTCCAAATGCTGAGAATTGACCCACACTCCTTCGTTGGGGACTGTTAGATGGCATTACTGTGTGTTGCAAGAACAGTTCGCAAATGGGTACGATCTCGTGTCTGATCATCTTCAAATTTTCTGTTTCCTCACATCCCTCATCCTACAAACCTTACCCATGAAGTACAAAAGTCCTCTAGCATTTGTGTCCGCGTCCCACTTTGCCCAGATTGGCCACAAAGTCCTACCTCGCCATCCGCATCAGCCGTGTCTTGCACGCTCCAGTGATTGATTAAACGCTGTCACGCACACACACACGCGCGCACGCACGCGAATTTCAAATCACTGCCTTCACGCCACTGATCGATGCACCATCCGCATTACAATTTTGACATTTCAGTGACGTTGTAATGATGCTGTCTGAGAGGAGGGTGTTTTGTGTAAATTTCTTTGCGCGCTTACCTAGGCGTGGCGTTGCTGAATTACAGTAATGCGATTGTTCGAGGCCACTGTCAACTGTGAGTGTGCCAGTGATTTGCCCTCTCCTCTTCACTCGCCTTCCACTTGCTAACAATGATGTTGCTTTGCAGATCTGTCAAGTGCGGCTGTCTCACTGAGGGACCACCGAAAGCTCTCAGTGGGGATACAGGTGTCGAGGCGGGCACGTAATTCATTATTCGTGGCAACGCTGTCGCCTACCTTAGTGGGCTCAGACTCAACCAGCTTTGCGGTTTATCCGCTATCCGACGGGGAGGTTGCGACGGTCACTGGTCCCACTGTCTTCATTCCCATCCTCAACTCGCATTGTACGTGTTGCATAGTAGCTCCAGCTCAATACTTGGTTCATGCTTTTGTGCTGTAGCAATGTTGCTCATTTTCAAGGCTACCTGTCTCTTGTTTCAAGCTAATAGCAGTGGCATGATTGCTGTTGTCGCTTTTGCGCATAATCTACGTAGGCATGGTTTTTGGCCTTATTTTGGCTGAGCAGTGGTGGCACGAGTGGGTTGCACAACGACCCCGTAAGCGACTCGTGCTGAAACACTCTCTTCCCTCTTCTTCCACAGTATTGCCACCTCATTGCTCCTCTGTCTCTCCTTTCAACGCTTCCAGAGCCAAAACGTCAACCCAGAATCAAAGGGAGTCGCGAAGGACAATGGCGATTGTTCTGCTGTCTCCATGGTTGGGAGCCAATCCGCATTATTTAGTTCCTGTGCCTTCCGCTACCCGATCTCCATCTCCCTTACCTTATAGCATGATTGTATGAATCGAATAGAGCTTCAATCGCATTAACACCTTGTTTTCACGATTAATGTGGGCATTTCAATTCCTCACTTTCCTGTCCTTGTGCTTCCATTGACTGGACGTCAGAAGGAAACGGTAATGACTGCATAGGTGTGCATGGGGACAGTGAAGCCAACGTAAGTTAGTGTGGTTACACAGTTATGCCATCTATCAAGTAAAGAAAAAATAATGACACAACTCTCAACTACTACACTGAAACCGATTTTGCTAATTGCTGTCATAAGTGGATAGAGAATGCTCAAACCATTACTACCTTATCTGTTTTACCGTCCAGACGGTTTCATGCGTTTGGCTATGGGTTTACGAGAAGATCCATGCAAAGTTATACTGGCCACCAAAGTGGTCGCATCCGAAACTGGGTGTTAAGCAAACGAAGTATTACAGTGGAAGAGGTGGGAGAATGGCTGTGCTGGTTGGAGAGCGAGGATGAAGCACGCTACTATAAATGCATAAGTAGTGCGGGATTGGTGCAAATCACCACGCGTGTACATCGGCCACACAGAGTCGATTTATTTAAAGAAGGCCATTACCAGTTCTGAGCAAAAGGGTTATTGACCGGAAATAAGGTTCAAAATTACCAGTTTCCTGCCGATATGCAAAGAATACCTTACAATCAGCGTTAGTTTAGTCACCGTCTTGATGGTATGCATATCTTTCCATGATTAGAGCCGCCTAATTCTTCTGTGGTGCATTAATTACGCCTTCTTCGTGCCAGTTTGCTAAATTGCATTCCGCAGGATGCTTTGGTATTTCAATTTCATCCTAGTACGTTCACTGCATTGCAAATTCTGACAGGTTTTTTAGTAGTGATTTAAAAAAGAATCTAGCTTCATGCTAAATTACACGGACGCTTAAAACCTTTTTAATGCGATGCTGCTAGTGCCACCCGTCTATCCAAGCACTTCCAAATAGCACCTGGCAATATTAGTTGGCCGATGGGCCTTGCTGATTGGTGGGTGAAAGATATGATTAGAACTGGCAGGTGACCTCTTGCCACCTAAACGCGGTTGCATTTGGGTAATTTATTTTCAGATTTTGCATGGCAATGTCTCATGTAGATCTGATAAAATCTGTACCTGCTATGAAGCTAATATTCATATTTGCAAAAATTACAAAAATTTGTCATCAAGCAAACTGCTTTTAGGAGGAATTAGCTGAAGCACAATTAAGCAAGACCCCACAGTTCCAGTTCTTAGTAGAATTGACAGCGTGGATTGCATGAAATGTATGGATTGTCACCTCTGTCCGGTACTTTTTGTGGAGACCATCAGGGTAGCATTGCTGCCTTATCCGTTTTACCGTCTAGACGGTTTCGTGCGTTTGGCTATGGGTTTACGAGATGATCCATGTGAAGTTATACTGGCCATCCAAGTGGCCGCATCTGAAACTGGGTGTTAAGCCAACAAAGTATTACAGTGGAAGAGGCGGGAGAATGGTTGTGTTGAATGGAGAGCGAGGATGAAGCAGTCTACTATAAATGCATAAGTAGTGCGGGATTGGTGCAAATCACCACGCGTATACATCGTCCACACAGAGTCGATTTATTTAAAAAAGGTCATTGCCAGTTTTGATCAAAAGGGCTATTGACCGGAAATTCAGTTTAGGTTTATCCGTTTCCTATCGATGTGCAAAGGACACCTTATTGAGACGCGATGAGGGCTTCACAGCCGAGTAACACTTTGATGCTTGGGTTTCGATAAGCATGCACCCTTTCAAAGAAATCTGTTGCAAAAATCGATTAAAAGGCATAATTTGGTGAGGTTTTCTTAGGGCATAGGTGGAGTAGGTGTAATCACCTACTGCCTTGGCAGCAAGCCTATTTACAAATTCAAAAGCGATCCAATTCAGCGATGGGATATAAATATCTTATATAATTGCACTCGCTCCCCCCTCCCAATGTACACTTTGGCAATTCTACCCACTGAGTGCAGTCGGAACATGGAGGGGTTTACTTTGGAACAATGTCTGTGATGGTTCTAACTTCCACTGCATCACCATACACTGCCAATAATACCAATACATTGTACAGCTCGCATGTTTTTCTCGTTGTTAATAAAACTTTATGTAAATAGGTGAGACAACAATCAAATGAAGGCGGTGTTTGCAAGAAGCCCTATTACTAGACTGCAAGCTCTCCAGTGCGCTGATTGTAATGCCTGAGCATGTCTTCAGGAAACGGAACACACAGGTGGCAAAACCGATGTCACTACGACTCACTAGAGCATCAGTAGACGGGAGGCCAACATACTTGAGAAAAGGAGTTGGCTCCCACCTCTGCCATTCTGCAGGATATTCATGCACCCACTTTCAGCCACATGCGCCACTACCTTTTCAAAAAGTATTCGAGGGCATAGATATACAAGATACCCCGATTCTCTTGCCTCCATCCGCACATCAGATGCGCGTCTTAGTAGCTTAGAATAACTGCAGATCAATCAAATCCCAAATCCATCTATCCAACCATCTGTCATTTTCCTTTCCATTCGGCCACTTGCCCATCAACCTCACACTGCGCGAGTAGGAAGTTATGGTCATTTTTAGCGAATCCGTGGTAAGGAGCTTCAGGTCCCACCGATCTATTTGGCAGCCTAATCAATGATGTTGTCCATGACGTTGCAAGCGGCTCTTTAAGCACTCTTCACTTAAAGAGTGTGTATGTGCAGACACTTTTATTACCAGAATAAACAATTCCTATATAACGCATGATATACGATCAACTGCGTCATTTTAAATCAAACTGTAGGTTGCATTTGGGTACTTTATTTTCAGATTTTGCATGGCAATGCTTCATTTAGATCTGATAAAATCTTAACCTGCTATGAAGCTAATATTCATATTTGCAAACATTACAGAAATTTGTCATCAAGCAAACTGCTTTTAGGAGGAATTAGCTGAAGCACAATTAAGCAAGACCTCACAGTTCCAGTTCTTAGTAGAATTGACAGCGCGGATTACATGGAATGTATGGATTGTCACCTCTGTCGGGTACTTTTTGTGGAGACCATCAGGGCAGTTCTACTAATTAGGCTAAAGCCTTGCGGTTTTATGGCAAAGAAAGGGAAGCTGGTTTGTTGGCTCGTGTCGAGAGTGTTCCGTACTAATGCACAAGCTCTCATAGGCTGTGAATTCACCGCGCCATATCGTTGCACAAGACTGTCGCCACACAGGAGGACACGCTATAAATGTGATTCACCAGTACTGCACTCAGCTCCATCAACTCGTGCCTGCTCGGACGTGCCATCTGATGTCCCGAACATTTCAAACCAGTAGAATGCATTTTTGAGTGGCGTTGAAATGCAATGAGGACTGCACAGCCAAGTAACACTTTGATGTTTGGGTTTTGATAAGCATGCACTCTTTCAAAGAAATCTGTTGCAAAAATCTATCCAAAGACAAAATTTGGTGAGGTTATCTTAGGGCATAGGTGGAACAGATGTAATCACCTACTGCCTCGGCAGCAAGCCTATTTACAAATTCAAAAGCGATCCATATCAGCGACGGGATATAAATCTTATATAATTGCACTCGCTCCCCTCTCCCAATGTACACTTTGGCAATTCTACCCACTGAGTGCAGTCGGAACATGGAGGGGTTTACTTTGGAACAATGTCTGGGATGATTCTAACTCCCGCTGCATCACCACACACTGCCAATAATACCAGTACATTCTACAGCTTGCTTGCCTTTCTCGCTATTGATAAAATTTTATGTAAATAGGTGAGACAACAATCAAATAAAGGCGATGTTTGCAGGAAGCTCTATTGCTAGACTGCAAGCTCTCCAGTGCGCTGATTATAATGCCTGAGAATGTCTTCAGGAAACGGAACACACAGGTCCCATTACCGATGTCAGCACTACTCACTAGACCATCAGTAGACGGAAGGCCAACATACTTGAGAAAAGGAGTTGGCTTCCACCTCTGCCATTCTGCAGGATATTCATGCACCCACTTTCAGCCACATGAGCCACTACGTTTTCAAGGAGTATTCGAGGGCATAGATACGCAAGACGCTCCGATTCCCTTCCCTCCATCCGCACATCGAATGCGCGTTTTAGCAGCTTAGAATAACTGCAGATCAATCAAATCCCGAATCCATCCATCCATCCATCCATCAATCCATCCATCCAACCATCCATCATTTCCCCTTTACTCGTCCATCAGCCTCATACTACGCGAGTAGGAAGTTATGGTAATTTGTAGCGAATTCGTGGTAAGGAGCTTCAGGTCCCACCGATCTATTTGGCAGCCTAATCGTTAATGTTGTCCACGACAATACAAGTGGCTCTTTAAGCACTCTTCACTTAAAACGTGTGCATGCGCAGACACCTTTATTACCAGAATAGACATTTCCTAAATAACACATGATATGCGATCAACTGCGTCATTTTAAATCAAACTGTAGCGAAGATCATCGCATTAAAACCGTTAAGAGTGGGCAAGTGGACAAAATGTGAGTCATTCCAACATAAAATGAAGACGGTTAGACTCATCAAATGTAATGCATGATATGGACCACTGGTCGAGCACAGAAATTCACCCGGGAGATAACCACATTCGAGGCATTTTGGTGGTTTGGAGCCAAATGAGTAGAAAGTTGAGCGTTTCAGCCTTCAAGGCACATGCAGTGCCAAATGTAGTCAGCTTTTATGTTGAATGATGAAGATGATCCAAGAGAACACAAATTTATTTGATTGAAATTTGACGATATGAAAGGTAAAGAATGGAAAGTAACTGAGATTAGTGACAATGACTTCCTCCTTACAAAAGACTTACTCAAGTGCTTTTATGACGAAAATGGTAAGCTGGCTCAGTGATTACCCTACTGATTTAAGGTGAGACAACTGTGGGCGTAAGCGTTTATGTCTAAGACCCCAGTTTGGCTAGCATTTTCAAATGTCACAACAGGATTTCGTCAAACGAAGTTAAAAATGGTCGGATGCTAGAGCAACAGTGCTTTGCAACTAGCAAAGTGCCAGCTTCCAGTGGCTACCTTATGCTGAGTACCCAGCAGAGCCACCAAAGTCGGTGCATGGTTTAGTCCGTTAACTAATTTACGCCGCGAGTTGGCTGCGAGGCGATGAACAACAGGTCTGATGCAATTTGTCAGAGCTAACTTCTGACCCCCTGAATCTCGCCCACTTCGATGTAGCTAAAGACGCTAGATGCTTTTGCTGTGACAGCCACGGTGGGTCGCAGTATATTCACGAAAAGCTAATCCTGCACAATTTGCAGTGCGAAACCACGTGTTCGAAACTTCCTTCCTTCATCGCTAGATTAAAGCGATTTTCGTCCTCCACCGCGCAGATTGGCTTAAGAAATATGCACCATGTTGGCAAGCAAAGCATCCTTGCCCCGCTGTATGGATGAGCCACGTTTTCTAATATCTGACCTGAAGACTATACCATTGTCATTAACATTACAAATTTTACGCTGCCAGTTGGCCAAAATACCTCTGTTGACAAGTTATTACACACGAATGTCTGCTTTACAGGCTGAAATGCAATTTGCATGGATAATATCTAAATAAAATTGACTGAAAACACAGCACTCACTTCTCGTGCTCTGGCTTCAGTGGAGCAGATCAAAGGTGATTCTTACTTCTAAAGATAAAGTTATGCCACTGAAAATTTTAACGCAATGAGACCATCGTCCATGGCGCCTTTGCAAGCATTTGTGATCATTGTAGTGTCACATGTCTTGCTGTTTTCGGTGATCGCATTATGCACACAGTCAACCGCCGAGTTTGTGCAGACGCAAAAGTCAAATACAATCAATCTGCCGCAAGCTGTATGCTAGCGAAGGTCGCTAAGCAACAAAATAAAACAGGGGCTCATTTAACTACCAAATGACAAGCTTGCAGCACTTACAATGGGAGAGCCATAACGCAAAGACTAGGAGAAATCCTTACAGAAGAGTCCTCACGGAATAGATGTTGACCCCATTTGCATAAAATCAGGAAGGCATGAGACTGTGGTTCACCGCCTCATGGAAGGAGGGCAACATGAAGCGTGTGCTATGGAATTGGGAGATGAGATTACTGATGAATCAGTACGATGGGAGTTTTGGCTCTCTAATGACTGCACTGTGCAGAGAGGATTTCCCTGCCCTCCGCAACTGCAAAACGGAGAGCAAAAGCCTTTCCTGGAATAAAAGAAGTTGCGTCTTTACGCGGAAGCGCTTCCAACTCTCTAAATAACGTAGCGACTTTTGCACCAGTATGACTAGCTGCTGCTAGAGCAATGAGGTTTACCACAGAGTGAAATCGAATTCACAAATAAAGAGCTTAAATGGGGGAACATGGCATATACAATGTGCAAACTAATGTTTTTTTTCTCGTTTTGGAATTCAACTTATTTTGCATCGTTTCTCTCGTCTACACTAGAATGTTTTTTGCAAGAAGCACTTACTCCTCTAGTCGGTGAAAAGATTAATGGATTGCATCCAAACTGGTTAAAGACAAAAGAAGACAATATTTGATCCGAATACGCACATATTCGACGAAGGGAGAGGCACTGGAGCTGCAGACATGTCTCAGTGGCCTGTCCACCCGGCGAAGGCAGCATGGACAGCTTAAGTGGCCGATACGGAAACCAAAGGTTAATTTGGCAGCCAAGTATTACAATCAGAAAAGTGTAGAGACGACGAAGTCTCTGGAATGCATGATCATGTGGCTTACATCCTCCGCCTCATTCCTCCTCTCTCTCTTCTTCATTTGAGCACATCGAATTTCCCAAGGCTGAGACAATAAGTACTTCTTTGCTCCCTTTTTCCTACAACTTTGTACATCCACCGTACTTTTTCCGCAATTAATCTTACAATGCAGATGAGGGTCACCTTGTTCCTACTACAATGCAACGCCAAGCATTTATTTCCGAAATAATTTGCCCAAAACTCAACCCCACACAGCTGTGGAAGCAAAGTATTTAAGTTCACTGCCCTGTTAGTCTTGACACTATAAATTTAGAGTCCAAAAGCAGTGACAACTCGCAGAGCTGAAGCCTTTATTTGCTTTCTTCCTGACAAGTCTGACCCCATGAGAAGGCGTTTCAGGCTATTTCTGCTTCGATATTCAATCTTACGTTGTTTAGGGATCAATGTCTACAACTGGAAGAAAGTTCCAGTGCTATGGCAACGAGGCAGTTGAAAGGTCAACAGAGCAACATTACTTTGAGCAAAGGTAAAAGGCTCAAAGAATTGCAGGTACACCATCAAGTGTTATCAACGTCTCGCCTGTCCATTTTTGGTGTCTCATTCAAATCTATACAGTTGCACAATGGTGACACCAGCTACCAAGTCTGCTTAACGATACCGCGTGCTGTAATGTCTATTTTAAGCCGCTCTGCAGAGGAGACGGTGTTGCAGGGTTAGTCAAGCAGCATGCAGCCCTTCCCCTCTTCGTCCCACCCATTTGACATACGTGCCCATGCAAAAAGTAGCTAGGATATCCTATTTTATTTGCACAAACACCCCCTTACTCCTCGCATTCACCTGCCCCACCACCCATAGAATGTGCATTCTGCACCTTCTCAAGCCTAAGTGGCAGCATACCACTTCCTTTAGAGATTTACCACATTCCCAACAGCAGGATATTCACATCAAGATGCACTCATTACCTGTACTGCCAACAACCAACTGAAACCCAGCAAAATACGCCGCACCTGTTGCATAGTCATACAAATCGGCCGCGGCTAGCAGTCTCAATCTGCAATGGAACGTCTCCGCCACCACTTCAAATATACCTACTACAGATCCTTCAGCTTTTCCCCTCCCCGAAGACGAAAGACGACATCGTTCTAGGGCAGAATGCAAGGGCATGTATTTAGCATATCACTTCGCAAAGGCGCGACGACGATGCAACTAATTGACCCTATCACCAAAATCCGTCATTCGACAAACCGCCGACGCATAACCTAACCCAGCACCGTACTCTCCTCGGCAAGAGCACTGTGTCGTCAGTCTCCTCTTCCCTTATAGTGCAAGCTGATTCCGCATAGGATAGAAAAATGTGCTAGCCTCCATGCGTGACCATGACCAGCAGCGAAAATATCGGCCTGAAAGCGAAAGAACAAACTCCTGTCAACTGTGCAGCATCGCAACAACTATGGCGAGAGAATAAGTAGTCTTTAATATGGCTATCGGTCCAGAATATACTATCACATCGCAAGCATGCAAGGACAAGCCCAACTGCCCGTTCCGGACAGCAGAAGTACACTCACTACCATCAACTGACAGATGATCCTCAAGCAACACACCCACACGCACACACAAGAATCCCAAGATCGCACAACTTCATGTGACATGGGCCATACAGGTTAGAATCTGCGGAAGCAAGTGGGGCATGAGGTCGTTGGGCATTCTCCATTCCTCTCACAAATTAACCACACTCGGGCAATAGGTTATCCCACTCACTGCAACACCCACATGTAGGCGTCATTAAAAACGCCTCTCTAGATACGCGTCCATAACTTGAGTCCTAAGCCTTCAACACTAGGCAAGCGATTAGCGAATGTGTTAGTGAATGGTGCAGAGGATCATGCTTACCCATGACAGCATCATAACCACACTCCAAATTACTCCACACCCACTTCAGATCGGCATCACCTCATGGCATAGTGATAAAGGCAGCAATACCTGAACAGCTTAGACTTAAAAAATAAACAAGCAAAGCTAGCAATTGTAAAATAATAAAAAATGTCTGAGTCAACTTATCCAACCTACTAACCAAGCTACAGGTTACCTCTTGTTTCCCTATCCCCAGGCACCCACACCGCACTCAATCGTTCATAAAGTCTCCAAGCAAAAAGCCGCGTCTCTTCTCCTGGATAAATGAATGGTCCGCACTAAGGGAACTTTCGGCAGAATTGATTGTTCGGATGATTGCGACACCACAGCTGTCCACGACAATGATGACGACTTCAAGGCGCTTCTACGTCTACATTCTCCCTTGCCATTGCCACCAACGGCGATGATGGGCGTAGCTGGCAGTCTACTGAGTCTGTGATGTCGTCAAAAAGTGACTCACAACCAGCGTTGAAGGTGGTAGCGTCCTGCTTTACACCGACCACATACTTCCCGTCATCAACCCCCAAGTGGTACATAACAAACACCGACTACTTTACTTCCACTGAAATCACATCAGTGTACACCGATAAATCCAACACATCTTCCTCCTCCCCTCCCCTCTACATAGCTCTCGGACACCACAATGCCATCCACATGCTACCACCAAAGCGTCTGGACAGTGAAGGCGACGACCCATTTTCCTCCTAAAAACAGACAGGTACCAACAGCTGTTCACCATGACGGACTTCTCACGCCCGTTTCATACCCTAGGAGGTGCAATTTACCAACTAATGACACCGAAAATTGAAGCCACGTTGTCTACTATCAATAGTCTTAACTCACAGGTGCATTGCCATCAGTCTGCGAAAGAGTCGAATTCCATTTAAATAACCATCTCAGGACTGTACTTCCAACCGAACAGTCAGAAATCTACTAGCGCATCCACCCGACACCACCTACACCACAAGCATACGATAATCCAACTTCTCGGCACTATGATCCTCATCTATCGTTGCAAAACAAACAAACAAGCAAACAAACGAACGAATCCCAAAAGCACGGAATTAAACATGAGCCAAGCTGCATACAGTAAACAGAACAGTTGATGGGACTTATTCAATGTTTTATCTGATAATAAAACATCTTACCAGTTGGCTCTTGATTCTCCCTTGCGTCGCACGTCCCATCTGCTTCCTTCCCCATATCTGCTCACCTCCTACAGCATTCGCCCTCCCTTCGCAAGCACACCCTCCTTCGTCAGAGCCTGTTGATCTTCGCCCAAACTTCTGGAAGCCAAAATAGTAGGTCGGTAGTTGTTCCGTCTCCTTTGCACCCTTAAGCAACCCACGGTAAGGAAATGAAAGTGTCACAACTATACACACTTGTCAAATCCACCTCACCTTCACCAAAGCGCTACGCATGGTTTGGCTATTAACTGGATAAGTTTCAGTTTTACAAGTACATTGCCCACAACTCGTTTCAACTTGCTCCGCCCAAGTTCCATTAAAAGGAACCCGATTCACGTCGAGCATGAGAATTCAGGTTGCCTAATCCCACTACGGCCTTCCGGATAAATAGTTTCAGCTCTCCCAGAACCCAGTCCGTTGTTTCTGAGTTACAATCGGACAATAACTCATGATGAAGCTGAATCAATTATTGAGTGGCTACTGAGGTCTCGCATATGCGCTACATTAAGAAAAGATCAACACAACTGAGAACTAAGGTTGCAATCGCTCGTGTAGAAGTTAATGACCATTTATAATGCGAGATGTCCCACAAGCGCGATCTAATCCACCGACATGAGTACTATGACAACTCGAAGAATCAAGCTTTTGTCATGTACCATTTATGAAAGCATTTGGTGGTCTAGGGCGAGAGCAAAAGGCCGTTCGAAGACGCATACAATTCGTAAATTAAGACTCATTCTCACCTGTGCAACGTCCAAAGTAATGGCTAAAGCTGGACTCGTATTTTGTGTTAGTCGATACTGTCCCCACACTTATAGCAAGCGCTCCACCGAAAAAGGCAAATTTTTGTCGAATTCAGGGTCCGCAACGTCTTCAACAAGAAGAAAAGCCAAATACTAGGTACATTTTCAACTGTATTCAACAAATTAGCCTCCAGTCACCGGAAACCACTGTTGTTAACATAACAAGATATTCCAAACACTGCTAGAACAAACCCAATTAGCCGCGTGAACCATTGTGAAACAAAAATTAACGGTACTTTGCACTGTATTCGAAAGCAAGTAAACCTCAACAGTAGATTCATCTTTCCCTACGTGTTCAACTTGGAAAAAGATGCATAAAGAGTGGGGCAAATAGGTACGCATGCGTAAAAATAAGTACCTTTAACAACGTATCCAAGGTGAATAAAATCTTATTAGTTTGTGAACTTCATCTACAAGCGATGCTGCCACTAATCAAAAGTCATTGCCATGAAAGGAGCAAACCATTGAACGCGAGCAATAACATCAGCTGATTGAAATGCCTGGTCCCGCCACAGGAAGAGCAAATCACAGAACAACCGTACACCGAGCCGCGGTAACATTGAGCTAGGCAGCGCTTTCAAACACAAATGCCATGTTTGCATAAAAGCGACAGCCCATCCACGCGTAATGTTTTTGAGTACAGAGAATCATTAATCATGCAAAGCACTTTAGGCACCACTGTATAACTGTTGGCACTGTTAGTGTTGTGCATATTTTTGCAGCACCACTGGTAGAGGAATCAACCAATTTTCCTCATTTATTTCCTGAGCTTTGCTGCTATGACCTTATTGTCCGTATCGATGTTTCGAAACGACCCTGACTGAGAAGCACATAATAAACCAGATTTATAAGACCTGAAGTGAATTTCAGGGCGAAATATTTTTGCCAATTAGATCTGAGCGCAGTTTGCTGTTTTCTAAGCCTACGTGTAATGCTTTGTTCGAACTACCGGTTTAGGTCACTTGGGTGGCCATCTTGTTCTAGCCGGTTGGTCGGCCTCCGGGCCGTGCCAACAGCCCCCAAGTCCTCTGTTCCCGGCATATATATATATTCTGCCCTAGTACTACGCCTTCTTTTACCTTAAGGGGAGCCTCGGGATGCTACACTATGCATTTTTAGTTAACATTTAATTGAAATCTCAATGTCGATAACGATAATTATGCCCAGACTTTGCGTTTGCGCATCTTTAGCAGCACATATGAAAATCCGAATTTGGTGTGGGTTTTGCTGCAGTGTTCAGTTTGCGCTTTTCGTTGAAGGAAACAGATATGTAAGTGTCCATTCGGAGAGGAATTCAATTTGTTTGATTTGCATTTGTCTGATGTTGTGGATTGGCATGCTAGTTTGGCTATGTATTTGTAGGCTTGTTGCATCCATAGTTTATATGGTGGCTGTGCTGGATACTCGAATTCTGTTACCTAGTTTAATCAAGTGCTAGTATCGGCAACCTCCTTTCTGGCCTTGCTGCTTTTTACAGTATAGTTAAGCTCGCTGATTCTGGTGGTTCTAAGTTCTTTTCAAATTGAGCAGTAGACGTGAGCTCTGATTTATCTCGTTGGTTGCGCGTTGCCTTTGTGCGCTCATTCAAAAGTCTTTCGTGCCATTTGAGACGATTCTAAGGTAATGGTTGAGGTTCTGCACTAATTGTTTCACAAAGCCATCTTATGGAAACGGCGGAACCACAGTCCTAGTCCTTAATGCTTCAAGTAAGGATAAATTTGTCGAGGGAAATTGGCAAATAATACAGCATTTGTAGGGTGTAGTTCCCTATGCTGCATTTTGGCCTCTAGCGCATCGGTAAATTTAAAACTTTGAATTTGTAGCTATTATGGCAGTTAAAGGTGAAGGCTCGCTTATAAGAAAACGGTGGATGATGCTTCCTTTGCTTCAGCCCTGATAACTGTTGCTAACTTTGATGAGAAATAAGCGCAAGAACTTGTGTGCTGACTTCGGTAAATGAGCGCAGTAGGTCGACTTTTGATAGCTATAAACAAGTTTTAATGCAACTCATCCTTTCCTTGAGTTTAAAAACAAGTAATAACGAAAATCGTGCAGCGTTAGAGCTAGAGAGGGTGCATTATAACTTAGTCTCCGAAATGCCGAAGCGTAAATTCTTACTGTATTTCCGTCCTGTTATCTTGCTTAGGCCTTTTGTTAGGGATTTCGTTTCGGCTCAGGCAAATCTTATCTCGCCAACAGCAGTTGGTCAATGCCGAAACAGAGTTGGGAGCATTTCTGCATGGAGACCCATTCTTCGTCTCCTTGAAAGGCTCTTCCTCCCCGTTTTTCAGTTGCAGAGGTTAAGCAGGACGTCTTCTCTGTACAAAGCAGTGATTGGAGGGCCAAAGGAGTCTGCGCCTCTTCATCGTCCACTTTGACGGCATGCAATTCAGTCGACGCCCTTTGCATTAGGTGGCGAACCGCAGTCCCATGGCAGCGTATACGTGCGTAGAGGCGAACAATCAAGAAGCTGCTTTCTCGGTGGGATTCTAGGTGTCAAATACCCGATCCATTTCTCGTCTCTTTGCTCAGTCGTGGGTGCAGCTGATGTTTTGGTGACCGTCGTCCAGTAGGAGCCACAGTAAGTGTTTACTTCTCTTACCAAAGTACTATATTCAGTGTCATGTTTTTTTTAAAATGGGTTCGTTGTCAATTGCATACTGTTGGTTCCTTACCGGTTTCCAATGATCGGCTGAATTTAGGGTGGTAAAGTAGGCGTTGGAGCTTTTTTGGTAAACAAAAGCACTTACTTTTTATGAACAAGTTTTTGATGGCAACAGAGTAATCAAGTATTTGAGCTGTGGTAAACCTGCTGGAATTGGGATGAGTGAAGTCAGTTGCGTGAGCTAGTCATTCCTTTTCTGTGGCGTGCTATATGATTCAGTTATTCAGACACGTTTTTGATAGTTGGTATTTATTGAGCCGAACAAAAGCAGGGTGATACAACACGTAGGGTCGTGGTGTTCTCCATCCGTCAAAGCCTCGGTGACTCATTCTTATCCACATCATGATTTTTCCACTTCTTCCTAATACCTTCATCGGATTTTCGCCCAGTTGACATTAGCACTTGATTTTGCTTGGTCTATCACAATCTCGTTCTTTTCACCAGAAATGAAGTCAGGGAGACGATCATTGAAAGAGGATGTTAATTACTGTCAACATCAAGTTGATGCATTAACTTGATATTTCTATCTGAACACTGATTTTCGTGCTGTTCGGCCCCTTTTTTTACTCCAAGGTGACGATGACTACAGGATTTATCAATTGCGCGCTAGAAAAAGCAGAGTATGTGTGTGCTAGGAGTGCAGCGCCTCTACCTGAAAACGAAATCGCTAAAGCTGATGGTTCTGCTACTATCACTGCTTTCTTGTTGCCTGTCGGGGAGGTTATGGATTTGGTTGCATAGGCTCTGGAGGTGGCGAAGCCTGGCGCGCGTGTAGTTTTTGCTGCTCGTCGATGTCTTGTAGGAGGGAGGGAAAGGGCTTCTGAGACTCTTGCTTTGTCCAAAATGTAAGCTCCTCTTTGCTAATCGGTGGCTATTTTAGATTTCGTTTAAATGTTTGGCGGCCCTCCTTTCCTCAAGTCTGTTGAAAGCTGCTGAAGATTCTTACCAGCTGACCAACATCTCGACGCAGCTTCAGATTTCACTGCTAATGCTGTGTCGTAGTGTTTGTGCGACATCAAAAAGATCACTCTCCCCATAAGTTACCGTTTTGCAAAATTTGTGAGCCCTATTGACCAAGATGCTAAGATGTCGTGACTGATGTTTGATTGCCGAAGATGGGAGGTTGTGTTGTACAGCGAATCCCTGTTTAGACAGACCAATGCGATGACTCGAATTGTCTGGACCTCCTAATTCTTGGTTGATCGCTTTGAGCTGCACTGGTGCGAACTTTATGCCGCGGTTGTGATGTGTCCTGTCACTGAAAATTTGTCAACCTTATGCAAACTACCCATTGTCGTCTTCAAATGCCTAAAATAAGTTTGAGTAGTTGAAGTCAAACAGCATTTATTCGCTTATCACCTGCACTTGCTGTTACCAAGTCGTGGGATGTTTGATAGCGCATCGATGGTCCAAAGAGTTCCTATGGTTTCCGTTGTAAAGTGCGCACATCAGTGTCGATGTGATGCTCTCTGCTGTTTCCGCTTTGCTTCCTGCTTCCCTTTGGTTGAAAGCGATTGGGATGTAACACGGTTGCAAAGCTGAGGTAAAAGTCGGACTTTCTTCAAACATTTTCCTATAGCATTCAAAAAGATGTAGTAGGTAGTAGCGGAACGCAACGCTTGTAACTGACTGGCATAAGCAGTTTGGTTTTGGTGATGTTAAGTCACTCAATGGATATCGCGATTTGGAGGACTGCCCATTTTGAGTAATGAAGAATTGCACATCGCTTTTGGCTGTTCTCATTCGAGATTGATGTGCCAAGAACAACCAGCAACGATGGGGCCGGCGGTTCACCCCTATGTTAACATCGGAGCGGTTGTCGTGGTGGAGGCTGAGAAAGGCCATGTATTTGGTGGTCGAGTGACTGACTGGGGGAATAGCTTGTGACGGGGAATGGTTTGTGTTGCCTCGATTGCTAGGCGGTCCAAAATTTTATCACTGTTTTCTCCCAGACCGTCCACTTGCAGGTCTGGAGTGCGCACCACTCTTGCCCAAAAGGCTATGCTTTGTTCATGCTTGCGATGGACTGCAGACGCAGTTGTTCACAATGAATCGTTCGCTTACAAAGACCGAACGTTGCCGATATCAACGATCTGTCTGGTGGATAGGATTTCATGCACACGACGCAGCTTCAGATTTCACTGCTAATGCTATGCCGTAGTGTTTGTGCGACATCAAAAAGACAACTCTCCCCATAAGTTACCGTTTCGCAAAATTTGTGAGCCCTATTGACCAAGATTCTAAGATGTCGTGACTGATGTTTGATTGCCGAAGATGGGAGGTTGTGTTGTACAACGAATCCCTGTTTAGACAGACCAATGCGATGACTCGAATTGTCTGGACCTCTTAATTCTCGGTTGATCGCTTTGAGCTGCACTGGTGCGAATTTTATGCCGCGGTTGTGATGTGACCTGTCACTGAAAATTTGTCAACCTTATGCAAACTACCCATTGTCGTTTTCAAATGCCTAAAATAAGTTTGAGTAGTTGAAGTCAAACAGCATTTATTCGCTTATCACCTGACTTGCTGTTACCAAGTCATGGGATGCTTGATAGTGCATCGATGGTGCAAAGAGTTCCTATGGTTTCCGTTGTAAAGTGCGTGCATTAGTGTCGATGTGATGCTCTCTGCTGTTTCCGCTTTGCTTCCTGCTTCCCTTTGGTTGAAAGCGATTGGGCTGTAACACGGTTGCAAGGCTGAGGTAAAAGTCGGACTTTCTTCAAACATTTTCCTATGGCATTCAAAAAGATGTAGCAGGTAGTAGCGGAACGCAACGCTTGTAACTGACTGGCTTAAACAGTTTGGTTTTGGTGATGTTAAGTCACTCAAGGGATATCGCGTTTTGGAGGACTGCCCATTTTGAGTAAAGAAGAATTGCACATCGCTTTTGGCTGTTCTCATTCGAGATTGATGTGTCAAGAACAACCAGCAACGATGGGGCCGGCGGTTCACCCCTATGTTAACATCGGAGCGGCTGTCGTGGTGGAGGCTGAGCACATGACTGCCATTCACCCACCAGACAGTGGGATTAAGAGGCCATGTATTTGGTGGTCCTGCATCACCTCGACATCCGTGTGGGGTGGTTGGCTGGTCGAGTGACTGACTGGGGGAATAGCTTATGACGGGGAATGGTTTGTGTTGCCTCGATTGCTAGGCGGTCCAAAATTTTATCACTGTTTTCTCCCAGACCGTCCACTTGCAGGTCTGGAGTGCGCACCACTCTTGCCCAAAAGGCTATGCTTTGTTCATGCTTGCGATGGACTGCAGACGCAGTTGTTCACAATGAATCGTTCGCTTACAAAGACCGAACGTTGCCGATATCTTCGATCTGTCTGCTGGATAGGATTTCATACACCTGGAGGATGTTTGAGAGAAACTTCTTGAAAGCTGTAAGAGCAGTCAGTGGGTCGAGGGGAAGTGCTACGTCTAGAAGGCTATTGAAAACCATTCTTCATTGGCAAGGTGTCATGACGTACCTGAGTAGTGTACTGCCTCTAGTTCTTATCCCTCCCATTCGTTTGGCTATATTTGTTCAAGCTGCAAGCAATTGATCCTAGTTCTTGGTGTGGAAAGTTGGCTGAGGATAATATTGGGTTGGATTGCTTGAAGACTAGCGGGATAGGTTAGGCGTCGACTGTATGAGTGAAATTCGTGCCGAGCTTGAATGTTGTTGTGAGAGCTTGGATCGTGGTTCGCAATGTTGATTGCTTCAACGACTAATGGGCCTTGGGAGAGTTTTTTAGGAAATTGTGTGAACTTATTTTTCTGTCTCCCAATTACCGTAGTGATGGTGATGGGTAATAAGATGGTGGTGGTGTACTTGATTTCACAAAGCATAGCTCCTTTCTTCCATTTCGGCCAAAGATTCCTAGGTTCTCAACAAATCCAAAAATAAATCATCTAATCATTTCGATCGTCCCTACATTGACACTTCTGTCCATCCGTTTTCTATCCAGTCTTCCTATTAATTATAGGTCAATTGAAGTATGCAAGCCTTGTGCATTGTTGGAGACGTTTGGAGGCAGAGGAATCTGGAAGCTGTTTCAATGCAGATGTTGAGTAGCTGGGACATGAGGAGCATGAGTGAGATTGTCGGGAGATTGGGGAAGACTTGGCTCATAATATACACTGCTTAAGCAGGTGTCTTTTCTAAACCGTAGCAGCCAGCACCAAGAACAGCTGAGGTGGAGGTGCAGACGCAGATGCATCGCTGGAGGGAGGGTGAGGAACCAGCAACAGTGGTGGGGTTTGCATCATCGTCGAACGCAGCACTGCAGGCTGGGTACGGTTAGGTGGCGGAGGGACTGGAAGCAGCCTATGCAATCATGTTGCCTCAAATGCCGCCATTGGGGCTATTTTGGTGGTCAAGGCAATGAAGCTGGCAGAACTGGTAAGGAGCCGATGCCAGAGAATTGGAGGCGAGGGTGGCTGGGTTCCTAGTAATGACTGCCCTCTTCTGTCCTCCACTTTTGTAAGCTCTTATTGCTCTCCCATGTACCCATTCGCAGCGCTGAGTGCTCAGCCACTTCATATTAATTCTTATCTCTTGCTCACGCAGCCATCCATCATTTGTCCTTCATTCTTTCATTTCTGCGTCCGCTTGTTATTGCTGTATTCATGCAGTAAATACGGTTTCATTTGTAGCCTCAACAATTTGGTTTTATCTGCTCGATGTGGCATCACTTCTTCCGACCAAGTCGTTCGACGGATTTCGTTTTAGCTTTTCTGGCAGTGCTCTTGGATTAGTCGCATGTTTTGAGACTACCTTATGGTTTACCTTCTCGATTAGAGGTTACGGTGTTCACGTGCACAGCGTCTCCATCGGTGAGAGACGTGGCTGAAGTGTAGAGCTGTTAATGTGTTTGAGGTTGGAAGGGGTTGATTTTTAGTGGGTATGTGCAAGCACTACTGACCTGGTCGACTGCGATGCAGCTGCCTAGACTCTTAGCGGTCTCTTGGTTCATTCCATCTGTAGACAATGCTAGTCACAGGCGCTGAACGCACGTCTAGCTCATCAGCAGATCAGGGTGGGTGAATAGTAAATCGTCAGCACTTTCATTATATGCCCACGACCCTAGAAATTGTATAGGGTGACAACAAGGCTGGGATGAATGCGCTTTATGTGGAGGAAGGTTGGTCAAAGGCCAGTGCGTGCGGCACTTTCTTCCCCCTCCCCATATGCGGATGTAAGGACGATGGAAGTGATGACGTAGAGGCACTCGACTCTCCTCGAAGTGACTGAGTCGAAGCTTGGTACCGGTAAAGTGCATCCCTTTTACCACCCATGGATCCTGTTTGTGTCAACCTATCGTTTGCGTCGAATTCTGTCAAAGTGGGGTCGACCTTGATAAGGACTGAAAATTTGCTGAATAGTGGTTCGATTGCCTTCCCGTATTGACTTCTTTGCCTCTCTATAACCCCGCTCTATTCCTCTGATAGTTGTGCATTGAAAGCTCATGACTAGCCTATGCTTACCATAATGGGCCTGTAACTTGTCATGCATTGGCCACTTTTGCCTACTCTGAAGGATTTGTATATTGTATGCTCTGAAAGCAATTGCCATCGTTGGCTTTCAGCGATCACTCAGTAGTGCCTGATCGTTTGTGTTGGTTGTCGAGGTTACCATGTTTCACCTTCAAGTTGAAACCGTTTGTTGAGGTAGTGGTGTTTTGTTGTGGTCTGTGGCAAGGTGGTCAGTCAACTGCATTACGAATCTCCGGAGGTCATCTGTTCGTCAATTTCGGCCCGTCTTGTGGCCATAGTGGTTGTGAAGGCGAGCCTCCAAGTGCTTTCTGATCTTGAGCAAATTACTGATAAGTACCAAGGCAGTTTTGGAACGGATCGCATTGTTCGTCAAATGCTGGCTTTGATGGTTGCTGGAGAACCTTTTTCTCTTTTTGCTTTCCTAACAGTTCGTACCAACTTGTGCTTACTTCTATTGCTTCATTTGTTAGCGTCGAGCAATCAAGCTAGTGCACAGATGGCAAATGCCTTTACAAGTTAGTAGATTACACGTTGTGGGAAGTCTCATGTGCCACATTCGATGGGACATGCTTGACCATATTTTCCTAGCCGGATGAGCTGACCGCAATCCCCTCAGTTTACTTAGCATGTTTATTCTACCTGAGCATTATTTCTTCCTTTGTCTTGATTTTAAGCGACTTACTTGAGATAACCCACTTTATTCCATGGACGACTCGTCAATCCTATTATACGGCCTAATAAGGCGAAATCACGTTTAATCCGCCGAAGAAGTACTGCGAAATGTGTGTCGAACTAGACGGTTGCGAAGGTGAGTTAGGAGAAGCTCGCTTGGCTAATAGTTGTATGCAGATTTTGGACGCTACGAAAGAAATCTGGCACCTTTCTGCATCTTTGCGCTGGGTGGGTAAGTTCCATGGATCGTGTAGCAGTGAGCAGCTCACACAAGTGCTACTCGAAACAAGTCAGTAGTACTCCACGTTATCCTACCCTTTCAGAATAGTGGGCTCCCCTTCGAATCGTGTGGAAAAGTTGTGGCCACTGGCGTCAAGGCGGGTGGGAGGCGATGCGCACAGACTGAACGATCCAACTCTTTCAGTGGACACCTCGAATGTCAGATGTCGCTGTTGACATGGCGTGTGCAAGGAAGGTATGGCTGGATAGTCGTGATGGGTGGAAGTAGTTGGGTTAGGTCATTTGACGTAGAACCATTTTGTATGTAACCCCTTATCTGCATCCTGAGTGGTGGTGTGCAGCCAAATAGTTGGTGGTGTCTCAATGCTTTGTGGTCACATGCACATGGGAGGAGATGAATTAGTGCATGTATCGAGACTGACTAGTTGACGGATTGACCGATCGTCTGATATGAAGTAATTGCGAACATGGAGGCAAAGTTTGTTTCTCGGGGAATCGTTGTAGTGGCTCGCATCGAGCCTGTAAAAGTAGCACAGTGTTTGTGCGAGTGGAGGTTTGGGAGAGAAATTGCGGTCGTCACACATGCATGGTACTAGCTAGTCCCGGTCCCAACTGTTAACGAGGTTCATTGGAGGGTGGAATAGTCACCGCACGCTTCCTTGAGAATGTTGTTGGGTCTATATAAGTGGCATTTTGAGGGATCGTTGAATGTAATCCAGGCAGATTTGATTGGTTTGTGGGAGTGTTCACCAATTATCTCTTTTGTAAGCAGGAGAAGTCTGGTCCATGGTTGCATCTATTTCCATCGATAATTCAGCTTCTCGAGTGCATGTTCCCTTCCTCACGTCATTATGTAATTTTCGGTTGACCATTCCCTATTTAACTCCCTATTTTGGGTCTATTCATCTGCCTATACATTAGGTGCACATGCATCCACATTTTTTTCTGCATTTGGTATCCACCCATTGTTTCCAAAAGTGACAATTCTTTATTGAAGCATGCTACGCGACTGCGAGGAGTTGCATAGTCCTCTCTGATAGGCATTCTCATGAATGGCTTCCTGGAACCGCTTGCGCTCCTGTACATTTGCGATGCGCGTTATGTACGGATGATTTGCCTATTAGCCTGGTTTCAATTTTTATGTGCCAAGCGTTGACTCAGTGGTGAGGAGGGCAATCATTACCCCGTTGCCAGTGTTTCGTTTAGCCAGAAAAATGGAGTGGCTTGGGTGCACAGCATCTGAACATCAATGACCAGCTATGAATTCAATGAATTCTTCCCCCTTTTGCCACGTTTATCATAAGGTGGTGATTGGTAAAAGTGCGTCGTCTTATGCCAGTTGCAAGAAGGATACTTTTTCTCCGTAATCATTGCAGTAGAACAAGCATCGGGTTATGATGGCCCTACCACTACTGCCAAGTAATCAGTAGTAGTGGTGGTGGAAGGAACCAACTTCAAATTCGGCAGCATTCATGGGCAATGATGTGCAGTGCAAAGTTGCATTTACAAATTGCATGATACAACTTCTTGTGCTTAGGACTTGCTATAAAGTTAATTTGTAATTTTGGCAAACAATAGCAAATTGGCACTAATGATAAAGCTTCTAGTGTTTTTTTAACGTCCAAATAGCATCCTCCCCTGGGAAGTTAATGGAGTAGCGCAGATAAAATTTTCTCCATGTTAAAATGCACTGAATAGAGCATTATGGCAAAGCAAGGCCAACTATGCAGCATTCAATGACAAAGAATTAGTAGTGGCCACGTAATCGACAAATCGCAAGAATAACACTTTTTAACGCTATCAGTATAATAGTTGAATCGCTGAGATGACAGAGAGAAGTGAAGTGGAATTAGGCTGCACGTCAGACAATACGATTTCGAAAACTCCTAATGGCACTCCAGCGACAGTTTTGTGACCGTCATTTACTAAGTGAAAAGCTGTTTGTGCGACTCACCGCGGTGCGAGGCTGCTAAACTCCAGTGTCAGCACTCGGATGATCCCTGTCTTGTGAAAATTGCAAGGAAGTAAATCGATTACTTCTTTTTATTCCAAGATATAGCTAACAATGTTCAACTGTAAATTTTTTAAAGCTAAGGAAAATGACTGTGATTTGTTGTGGAGATGTGAGAGCAAACTTTGACTACTCCACGCGCAACAAAGCTGGTGGTTGAACTCGTTGCCTGGACGGTTGTGTATGATCTCGTGGGTCACTGGTTCAAGATTCGGAAGGTATGGCTAAGTTGCTCTGAGCAAGTTATTTGTTTAAGGGATTGCGTTTTGGTTTTGTTAGTGCAAATCGCCGCATTGGGTGGTGTAAGTTTTTGCCGGTGGCTAGTTGTTCAGTGAGTTCGCATTTTGCATGGATGGATTGAATTCACTCAATGGGGGTCACTCATCAGTGGCAGTACCAAATCTTCCTTCGAGGCGTGTTTAAGTATCGGTTATAACGAACGAGGTGTCTTCACGAATCGCAACCGACAACGTAGGAGACAAATGCTGTGCAGCATACGATGGACACTGAGAAAGCTAGACCGACGTAAGAGGCATGCAGATCTGTACCGTTGCCTTTGTTGGAGAAGGGAAGGAAGGCGTCCGGTCGAAGAAACGACAAGAGGCAGATTCATCAAAGTCAGCATGGGTATCCTCGACCGCTTTATTTTTAACAACAATTCTACTAGTAACGGGGTTAGTTCTCGATTAAAGAAGTAGATTGCAGGCCTTCTGTAAGAGATCATCACTAATCTTCCCATCGTTCGCTATTTAGTTGGTTTCGATACTGCTGTAATGATGGGATGGAACATACATTTGAGATGTAGAGAAGGGCCGCGTGGGGTCACTGACGTGGTTCAAGGGCTGCATAAGTGCCAGCGGTACCGAAGCGAAGAGCTGAAATCTAATCAAAATATTGTTGCATTTGGCTGGTGAGGAAGGACCCCAGCAAGTTTGTGCATTCCTTAAATGGTAATTATGGTTCATGTCTCCACTCTTACAAACATCAGAAAAAATGTCTACCTGATGGAATTGTAAAAAGATTGTTTTGACCTACGACTCTGTGTCAATGTTTTCGTTTGCTTAACCTCTTCCATGAGCTTCGGATTTGCACACAGGAGAGACATGGAATGAGACCACGAGGACCTCTGGACACCGTTGCAAATGTGTCAATGGTGCAACACATCCCACACATCCATTGGCACGCGAGGGTTGGACAAAAGTTAGGTGTGACGATCTTACACAGTAAACTTTGGTCAACTTGCGTTTTTGCAACCCATTTTGATTTTGAAACTGGCAGTGGCACATTGAAAGGTGATCGCTTGAACTTGATGCAGTCAAATCGTTTATCAGTCAAGAGGATACCAGCTTCACCTTTTCGCTCTGAAACACGAAGTAAAAGTGAATCTGTTCATTTGAAACAACCGTGACGCATAGTGACCTACTAAAGCTTGCGCCAACGGGTAAGACTTACAGGCAGAAAATCAGACGTTATTTCATCGATAAAGCCACCAGCACACAGGGTGTAACTTGGAGATGCTGCACACCTCTAATTTGATTACTGCCTCCGAGTGCACTGGTATTCGGCACACGTCATCCTCTCGCCTTGTAGGCAGCCACAACACTCTTCTGGCAGCTAGATGGCATTATTTGAAATCCACACGTTAACAGTAAGGGCAGCCGTTTATCATCCGGATGACTTTTGGCACTCCGACCACCTCGAAGGAACTGTGTGTCCATGAGTTGGTGCAAAAATGGCCTCAGTGATTGTAGAATTGGAATGATTTTAAAGTGTTGACAGGTTGAAAGCAACAACGATTCACAACGGTGTCAGCATGAACTTATCAGCGATCTGATGAGAGAAATGAATTTCTGTTGCCTTCGACTCCTAGTGAATGAAGCACTTACTGCTAATGAAGAGGACGACTGAGTTACGCAAATCTGCTGGGTGTACTTGGAGGCCAATTTCGAATCAACATGTTTATTTCACTGTGTTAGCAAAGTGCTAGCTTACTTGTCACAAGATTTTGACAANAGGATGACTGAGTTATGCGAATCTGCTGGGTGTACTTGGAGGCCAATTTCGAATCAGCATGTTTATTTCACTGTGTTAGCAAAGTGCTAGCTTACTTGTCACAAGATTTTGACAATTGTAAGCAAACACTTACATGCATTTCATAGAAAATCGCATGTGAACATTTGAGGCGGATGAATGGGAAGGGAAAGTTAGGCACTTTTAATTAGCGAGGTTTAATTCAACCACGATTAAAAGAGGTGGTTCCACGTAGAGATACTTTTAATCATTAGTTTACATTATTTAAGTCTGTATCACGAGTCCGCCTAGTAAACACCTTCATGCAAGCATCTCTGCAACAAGCAATTATGGATGGATCACCACCGTGGGTAGTGTCACCTCAGAGTCACTTTCCAAAGGCCATTTCTAATCCTTCTCTTCAGGCTGTCCAGGAGCATCCCAGTCACAGCTTATGCCCTTCTCACATCACGTCAAGATTCGCCGATCAGAAACATGGATCTTTTGGGCTTGCATTCATTTTTTGATATTACTACTACACTTTGTGAGACTGCCGAAGCCGAAGGTGGGTATGATGCGAGGACAGAATATGTACTGCCCAAGTGCAGAAGCTCTGGAGGCCATCAGCAAGGCCATCAGCACTCAATGCTAACTTATTTAAACACAAAAACGTGGGCTTCAGTGCCCGCGTGAGCAAGTCGAAGTGTTGGAAGGCAAATTCAAGTGTCACATTTAGGCTCAGTCAGAGCACACAATTGAATTTTTAGTTAACGCAGGTCTACCCACCACTTGTGCATTGCACCCAATCGCTTGGTTCCTTCAAGGTCATCTGAGGTCCCTCAACACACGCCACATTTACGTTCATTCACTCATCCACCCACACCTCGTGGTAAACATAAAAGAAACTCGCCCCGCTTTCACAGCCCAATTCCTTAGTGACAAATGGAGACGGTGGCGTATTCGGATGAGAAAGCGGACTCGTTACTTGTTCACAGATTTGACGTCCTTCGTGGACAGGGCAAATTCATTGATCTACAAATTACTGTGAGATTACGAACAAGAGTCTCATGCCCAACTTCTAGACAAAGGATGGAAAAAGTGTCGATGCACATCGACTGGTTCTGGCGGCCAAGTTTCCACTCCTACTGGGGACATTGACTTCCAAACAAGATGAAAGGACAATCCAATGGAAGCGGTTTTCTATCGAGTACGCGCATACCACTTCCTCCATTCAACCTCTTTTAGTATTGTCGAGGCTGTCGTCAACTATGCATACACAGGTAAACTTACAATCTCTACAGGGAATGCCACACGATTGTATCTAATTGCACATAATCTCGGCTCCAAGGAAATCATCGCCTGGTGTGTGGACTTTCTAAGAGCGAGGTAGGAGAGGCTTTTTTCCATTACTAAAACCTGGTTGACTAAAGAATCTCTCTAGACAATGTGGCAGAGGTGTGGTCGATAGCCAATGCCACGCTGAACTGTGAATTAATGGAACGATGCATTCCACTGATGACAGAACACTTTGAAGATCTGTGCTCGCGAAGGGAGTTGTTGATGCAGGTCACACCAGAGTACTTCGAGATGATGCTGGAGAGCAAACAACTGAAAGGTGTGAGTGAGGAAACAAAGTTCCGAGCGATTCGCAACTGGCTGGATGCAGGCATCGGTGAGTGTGACCTTGAGGAAAAGGCAAAGGTATTTGCGAAGATGATTTCGAGGATAGAGTTGACAAGGCTATCCCCACAATGTCAATCCGAATACTGGGCGTTTGTGAGGGGCTACTCAGACCAGTTTATTGGAGGTAAGCACAGTGAATGGTTGGATGGTTTAAAGGACGTGAGACTCATGATTGAGCAATTTTGACAGAGGACTGTATGATTAAAAAAGGCACAGAAAC
>LWMK02000339.1:54691-68121 GCA_001693075.2 Taenia saginata
TGATTAAAAAAGGGAACACAGACATGGACAAGGGATGAAAGGCTTTGTGATAAATAAAGCTGATGTAATCAGTCGATGGAAGGATAAAATGGATGCGGGATTGAGAGATGGATGGGTGGGTAGATGCATTTATACGTGTTTAAAGAGCTAATATGGGCAGGATGGAGGGATTAATTTGGAAATCATAGGCACGAATCAGTTGCACTGATGACACTATTCAGCACTCTGTAGATCTTACTTCTGTGAGTTATCTTTTCCATTATTTCTGTGACGGTTCTCCAGTTGCCGCTTCACCAAACCGCAGAATGCAGCCAGACGGGAACGCGGCGAGACAAATGTTTCGTCCTGTCTCCAATTGCCCGCCGTCAAGCAGGTACATAAATCACTTCTAACATCAAAATGACCACCCTTGCAAAGAGCCGACTAGCCGATTCGATAAGTGCTCCTACTTTTTACCATAGGATTCTGCAGAACTACCTTTTTATCATAACCTCTACACTAATTTTGCACTTCCACTACATAATAAATTTTTGTAAACGTCCAGAGAGGTACTGGTGGTCTACGGCCGCCGTACTTATTCAAATTCCTGCCATTTAACGTCTGTGTCGCAGTTGCAACCGGAAGAATGGTTCAATATTGCAGCTCCTATCCATGGAATACCGACTGCATTAGACGGTAAATTAAATTAACAGCTTTATTCCCTTCCTTTCAAGGCGAATTATGTTTCGTTATATGTGATGACCCAAAAAGTAGTGTGATTTCTGTAAATTTCCGGGATGGTTCCACTGACAGCTGGCATGTTGCATCAAATAAACGCGAGGGTTATGCGGTCGCGTCGAGAAATGAATTGATCTTCATTTTTGGTGGCCGCTGCAATGGAGAGTCTGTTTCTACTTGCGAAATATGGCGCAGGCACATTATGTGGTATGTTTGATGAGGATGAGTTGATTTTTTAGGGCTACCAAACTCCCTGATATGCTGTCTGCACGATATAATACATCGGCATTAAATATCCCAGAAATAGGAATCGTTGTTGTTGGTGGAAGTTTTAGAAATTGTAGAGGAGTGACGGAATTAAGATATGTAGAAGTATTAGTAGAAGACCGGAAGATTAATAGCGGATGGCGATGGATCAGGCTCAACTCTATGCTAGAGGCACGCGATCGTCCAGGAGTGGCCTACTTTAGAGGATGCGTGGTGGTTGCTGGGGGGTACCGTAAGTCAAGTGCTGAATACCTTCCACTGACATCGATCGAACAGACGAACGCTCAGTGGACTCGTCTCCGTGGTATTGATAAAAATGGTTTTACAGGTGAATCTCTTGCCTCATTCAACAACAGATTGATATTGATAGGTAAGTTTTGTGTCTAACTCCTCTGGAACGATGAATTACTTATTCAGCCTACTTAAATTTATTAACCTCTTTATTATAGTATCCGGCGATAAAAGGATTGATGCCTATGAATTTTTACCGACTGAAGAGGTAAATGAGTAATTTCTATTCAATAGCTTACTATTTAAAGTGGTTAATAGTGTTGCCGACTTTGTAGAACCAATCGCTGGCTAATTTTGAATGGAAGCCAATATTTCAACTGGACGATTTTGGCGAAGCAACGCTTCTGGTGGCGAGAGAAAAGCTGGAAAAGCATTAAAAAGTTGCAGATTTTGGGACCTTAAATTCACTTGCCCAATATGTTGCTTTGTTTTGCCAAAATCCAAATTTTCCGTTTAACGTTCTACTTTTTTAGCGGAGAACTAAAATTTGGCCCATGGGGTGGTCATTGCATGTCAAACTATTGTAAACTGTTGCGAGGAAAGATGAAATTTACTTTAATTTTATTAGCTATTAATGCAAAATGAATGTAAAACTTTGTTTGTTTAACAACCTGTTTCGCTTACAGTGGCCTGGGTGACCATATTGCTTGTGCCGGATGGGCCATGCCAGCAGCCCTGATTCCTTTCTGCCTGTTGAATACATCTCTTCTGTCTTTTAAAAAGCCCGGAGTGGCTGCATCAATGCGCCATCTTAGAAGTGAACCATAAGTCAACTGTAAAGACAATGCGATGCATAGACTTGTCCGAGTAGACTCTTATTATCAAGGAAACGTAAGCTGCGTCATGTAGTGTTGGGAGGATTTCACGAAATTATTAAAGCAGTTGTATAAGGTGGAATCGTTATTGCATCATAAGGCAAATATCATTGACTGAAACAGGGTTAGGGATCCGTGCGCCTGCAGTACAAACATGGAACAATGGACCGCTTCATACGACTTGCCTTATGTCATCAATGACGTTTGGTTGACTTCTACTTATCTGTCAGTTGGTGGATGGATTCGCCGTAAAGGACCTGCATATGCCTACGAAGTTCATCAAATAGCAAATAAGAATACAATGTCATTCTTTTGCAGTGTGGATCTGTGTTGCTAAAATTCTGATTCAGATTGTGTTGCAGGAGACGGCTGCAAACCAATATTAATGGCAGATGGGAAAAGAGTCACGGATAACCGAGAAGAAGACAAATCATCTACCTGTTCCTACCTTTGTGTCACACTGTTTACTTCACAACTCCTTTGTCCCCAATTACGATCACAAAACTCAGCCTCTTTATTCTTAAGGTCATGAATGATGTATTGAGTGCTTGCTGTATTTTAATGATACAATGCTGTCTCGCCAAGTACGGATGTGCTGGACATCAGTGTGTGGAAGAATGGATAGTGAGGGGAGACCAACATCCACACTGGTCGCCAAAATGGTCAAAGCGTCTTGCCATCCAACCCCAATGCATTGCCGCATGTTTAGACTCTGCGTATAACCTGTCGGTTTTTGCCCGCAGTCAATAAAGTTATCAAGATACAAAGAGATGCACCATCCTCTTGCAACGTGGGTCACTTATTGCCGACGAATGATGACACTAATTCAGTTCCGGGGGTGGTTCGATTTCTGAATATTTATCTATCCCCCAGCCCACACATTGACTTACATTATTTAAATGGAAGTGAGTGTTAGTGATCTACTGTTAAGTCGCGAAATCTCGATCAGTCTTGCTAAGTGTCTCTGCTAAAGGCGCAAATTGTAGTCACGCTACTGATGGGAGAATTAAGTGGCGTTCATGATATGATCCCTGTTAAGTTATGATGCGTGAATGGAACTTGTGCCTTTCGGTATTCAATCGTCTTTCTCACCGACTGTGCGGGAATGTTAGCAACCCAAGAGTAATTTCTGTTGCGCTTCACTAGTTGATATTATCTCTGGGCATTGCGGAGCAAAGAGGAGCTCGGATGGATTCCCCTTCATTTATTCATCTTCGCAGGGCAATCAAGATGAGTGAAACTCTTTCGAGTCCTTTGGTGTCAGAATAACATTTGATGAGCAGACTTGCCATTTGACACGTAAATGGTGCCCCACTTTGAGTGCTGAATAGAGTCATCAGTGCAACTGATTCGTGCCTATGATTTCCAAATTAATCCCTCCATCCTGCCCATATTAGCTCTTTAAACACGTATAAATGCATCCACCCACCCATCCATCTCTCAATCCCGCATCCATTTTATCCTTCCATCGAATAACTGGTAAGCTACAACCAATTTTTTACCCGAGAATTGTGTAGTGCNGAGTGCTGAATAGAGTCATCAGTGCAACTGATTCGTGCCTATGATTTCCAAACTAATGCCTCCATCTTGCCCATATTGGCTCTTTAAACACGTATAAATGCATCCACNTTCCGCGTAGCACTCAGTGCAGCAAATGCGCGCTTCTTGGCCGTCCTCTCCCACGACTATGTGGTCCAATGGAAGATGGAGGTACGAATCTAAGATTTCGAATGGTTCGAGATACACACAACACATATTGCGATTCCACATTGCACCCTCCTTTGGCTTCAGCGAAGACGCGCGAAGTGTGGTGGTGACAGCCGATAATGAATGCAAGCCTAAATGATTCATGCTTCTCAATGGTGAGCCTTGACGCGATGTGTGAAGGGCATATGCTGTGACTGGGATGATCCTTAACAACCCTAACAGAAGGATTGGAAATGGCCTTTGGAAAGTGGACTTGAGGAGACACTACCCACGGTGGTGATACATCCAAAATTGCCTGATGCAGAGGAGCTCGCACAAAGGTGTTTGTTAGGTGGACCCGTGATACAGACTTAAGTCGTGTAAAGTAATGATTAAAATTGTCTCCATGTGGAACCACCTATTCGAATCATGGTTTAATTCAACTTCGCCAATAAAAATTCTTCAACTTCACCGTCCCATTTACTTATCTCAAGTGCTACTANGGTTTAATTAAACTTCGCCAAAGAAAATTCTCCAACTTCACCGTCCCATTTACTTACCTCAAGTGCTACTATACGACTTTCTATGAAATGTATGCAAATGGTTGCCTAAAATTATAAAAATCGTGCAGTAAGTAGGTTAATGCTTTGCTAACACAGGGAGTTAAATACACTAAAATCGAAATTGGCCTCCGAATACACCCAGCGCGTTTGCGTAACTCAGTCACCTCCTTCAGTGGCAGTCAGTGCCTCATTTACTAGGAATCTAATTTTATCAGAGCTTCAGTTCTCGCATAATATCACGAGTAAGTCCACAGTGGCACTGGTTTTGATTCGCTCCTGCTTTAAATCCTTCAATACCTCCTAAACCACCCCAAGTCCACTATCAATCAAGTCGTTTTTGCGTGAACTCATGGACACACAGCTCCTCCAAGGTGGTCGCAGTGCCAAAACTCATCCGGATGATAAAGGAGTGCGCCTACTGGTAATGTGTGCATTTCATGTAATGCCATCAAACTGTCAGAAGAGTGTTGCGGCTGCCAACAAGGCGAGAGGATGACGTGTGCCAAGCATCGGTCCATTTGGAGGCAGTAATCAAATTAGAGGTGTGCAGCACCTCCAAGTTACACCCTGTGTGTTGATGGCATTCATCAGCGAAATAACGCCCGATTTTCTGCGTGCAAGGCTTACCCGTCGGCGCAAGCTACATTCAAGTCATCACACATCACAGTTGCTTCCAATGATTTGATTCACTTTTACTTCGTGTTGCAGAGCGAAAAGACAATGCCGGTGCTTTCTTGACTGATAAAAGTATTTGGTCGCATCGGGTTTAAGAGAACACCCTCCAATGTGCTACTGCTATTTTCAACATCAAATTAAGTTGCAAAACGCAAGCTAACCGAAGGCTACTGTGTAAGTTCACCGCACCTAACTTTGGTCGCACTCTTGCGTGTCAGTGGATGTGTGCGGTGCCTTCAACTATTAGCACATTTGCGACGATTTCCCAACGTCAGCGACCTCACGTAGCCCTTCCCTACGTCTCCAATGCATTTTCTATCCCATTATTGTGGCAGTGAAAAACCATCCGAACAGGAGAGGGTGGGAGGATTAGTGATGAATCCCTCACGAAAGGCCTGGAATCTACTTCTACATCACAAAATACTCTCGTGAGTTGTAGAATCGTTGTTAAAACTGAAGCAATCGAGTAGACCCATGTAGACTTGGAGAGCTTCATGATTCGGCACGGATCTGCATGCCTCTCGCGTCCGTCTGGCTTTCACAATTTTCATCTTATGCTGCAGAACACTTATTTCCTACATTATCACTTGCGACTGGTGAAGATGCTTCGTTACAACGGATACTCAAACAACACGCCTCGAAGGAAGATTTGGAACTGCTATTGATGAGTGACCTCTTTTGAGGATGCCCAATCAATCCATACAAAATGCGACCTCACTGGACCACCACCCATTGGCTAAACGCCCACAGCACTAACAAAACCAAAACACAATCGTCCAGGCAACTAACTTGCTCAAAGCCACTTGGCCGCATCTGTCGAATCTTTAGCAAGTGACCCACGTGATCATACAGAACCGCCTAAGCAGTGAGTTTAACCATCAGCTTTGATGGGCGTGGAGAAGTCAATGCTTGCTTAGCTATGAGAAAAATTCACATTCAAACGTTGTTGGCTACATCTCCGAATGAAAAGCAGCAATGGATCTGCTTTCCTGCAATTTTCACAAGGCAGAGATCATTCGAGTGCTATCATGGCAGTGAATTAGTTTCGCATCGAGGTGAGTCACACCAACAGCTCCGCATTTGATAAATGACAGTCACAAAACTGTCAGTAGGGTGCCACTGTCATCGCAGCGACTCAACTATTATACCGGTAGCTTTGATAAACGCCATTCTTGTGATTTGTCGATTTTGTGACCACATGTTAAACCTTTGTGATTGAATGCTGCATTGCTAGCCTTGCTTTACCACAATTTTCGATCCAGTGTATTTTAACATACAGAACACTTTTGTCTAGGCTGATGTACCAAGTCCTCAAGGGAAGAAGCTATTTGGATTCAAAACATTGGAAGATCTATCAGTAGTGCCGATTTGCTGTTGTTCACCAAAATGACTAGCTCGCTTTGAAGCAAGTCGTAAATACAAGGTGTTGTAGCATGCAGTTTACAAATGCAACTTCGACCTACACATCATTGCTCATGAATACTACCGAATTTGCAGTTGGTTTCTTCCATCACCACTACTACTGATTACTTGATAGTAGCGATGGGTCCATCATGGTCCGCTGCCTATACTGCGGCTATTCGGACATACCTTTCTTGTACACACCATGTCAAGAGCAACATCTGACGTTTGAGGTGTCCACTGAAAGAGCTGGCTCGTTCAGTCTGTGCACAAGGCCTCCCACCCACATCTGCTATAGGAAAATGTTTGAAGAAAACCCGGCTTTTACCTCAGCCTTGCAACCGTGTTACATCTTCATCGCTTTCAACCAAACGGTAGCAAGAATCATGGCGGAAACAGCAGAGTATCACATCGATACTCATGCACACGCCTTACAAAGTACCATGACGGATTCCATCAGAAACTTCACTAACTCTCGCGACCATCTGATGCAACATCAAACACCCTACGGCATGGTAAGAGCAAGTGCTGGTGATAAGCGAGCAAATATTGTTTGTCCTTAGCAACGAAAACTTATTGTAAGCACTTGAAAACGACAAAAGATGGTGTGCATAGGTTTGCAGGTTATATTACATCCATGCCATTAAATCGGAACCAGTGCAACTCAACGTGATCACCCGAGGACTAAGAGTACCAGACTGTCCAAGTCACCCGATTTGGTTGCCTAAACACAAGTACTATGTACATTAAATCCGCCTACATTTAAATGTTGAACATTTTAGAATCGTGGTCAATAAGGTTTTACTGATATTGTGAAAGGGTAACTTATGCGGAGAGTCATCTTTCCGATGTCGCGCAGATACAACGACACAGCATTAGCAGTGAGACCTTAAGCTACATCGAGGCAATAGTCAGCTAATGAGAATCTTCAGCAGCTTCCAGCTGACTTGAAGATTGGGAGGAAACCAAGGCAACAGTCCGAAACGCCCATTGTTGGTTCACTTGATCCTATCATATGAGTTCAGGCTGCCAAGCCGAACATATCGCTCGTATATGGCAATTCCACCTATTGTTGGTTCACTTGATCCTATCATATGAGTTCAGGCTGCCAAGCCGAACATACCAGATGCTGTGGTCGATTGGGCACTAGATGCAATCACTTTTATGGGGACTGTAATTCGCTTTGGGGTGGCTCCTTGTTCCTATGCATAGGGCTCCAGTACGGCTACCACTAAGTGCACACCCTCTTGGGTAATAGATCCGTAGAATTNCCACTGAGTGCACACCCTCTTGGGTGAAAGATCCGTAGAAATGCATCGTTGCGTTCAAATATACGTCCAGTTGTATCTACAAATCAAAGCTGTTTCCTCATTCGGTGGGTCAATGAGCATGCAACCATGTGGACATCACGGAATGCCTCACGGCTTCAGTTTGCCCTTTGCTTCACTCATTATGCCGGCAACCTCTTAAACTGGCCGCATTGAGGCTGTATATGGGAATAACTTGCCGTCTCTTACCATGGCATATCTATGAAGCAATCGGTGAACGCCGTCGGTTCCTAGGCCTTGACTAACAGCTATGCAGTGGTTTGTGAGAAGCAAGTGCACCGATTTTAGTGACAGAGCCTAGTTGAGCCTTGTCGATTACAACTTTTGGGTTCTGGCAAGAAGATACTTAAGTTGTTCCAAAATCTCAATAAATAGCTAGTCATCTGACTGCTAGACTGACTGCCTGATTGAAGTATTTAAAAGAAGTATTGGTCTCGAAGACCTAGCATGCTCCCGTGTGTTGCCTCAAACTGTTCAAAAGAGAACGGCTTTAGCATGGGTAAGTACCGTTAAGTTCTGGAATCGACTAGTCGAGCACAAAGGAAGTATGCTTGCTGTACGCAATCGCTCAGCCTTAGACTACACTTGCCGAGCAAACACAAACACTAGAGCTTAATTGCTAAAAGGAAGACGCATTGACCCCTTCACATCAGCAGGGCAATCAGTCAATTATGCACTCTGTTATCTTTGTGTCAATACAAAGACACTCGCGATCTTTGCTTCGATCATACCGATAACGTCAGTTTATTGGACTAAGTAAAAAGTTGAAGGGGAAAATAATAGCTAGAAATGCCATGGATAGGGATAATCTACGTAATTGTGGACCTTATTAAGCAGATCATTCTGCTGATGCTCCTCCTCGATGACAGTAGATTAGAGCTCAACTCATCTCATTATGCTGGTAACCTCTTAAACTGGCCACATTGAGGCTGTATATGGAAATAACTTGCCGTCTCTTACCATAGCATATATATGCAGCAATCAATGAGCGTCGTCGTTTCCAAGGCCTTGACTAACAGCTATGCAGTGATTTGTGAGAAGCAAGTGCACCGATTTTAAGTGACAGAGCCTATTTGAGCCTTGTCGATTACAACTTTTAAGTTCTGGTAAGAAGATACTTAACTGGTTCTAAAATCTCACTAAATAGCTAGTCATCTAACTGCTAAACTGACTGTCTGATTGAAGTATTTAGAAGAAGTATTGATCTCGAAGACCTGGCATGCTCCAGTGTGTTACCTCAAACAGTCCAAAAGAGAACGGCTGCAGTATGGATAAGTACCATTAAGTTCTGGAACCGACTAGTCGAGCACAAAGGAAGTATGCTTGCTGCACGCAATCACTCAGCCTTAGACCACACTTGCCGAGCAAGCACAAAGCTAGAGCTTAATTGCTAAAAGGAAGACGCATTGACCCCTTCACATCTGCAGGGCAATCAGTCAATTATGCACTCTGTTATCTTCGCGTCAATACAAAGACACTCGCGATCTTTGCTTCGATCATACCGATAACATCAGTTCATTGGACTAAGTGAAAAGTTGAAGGGGAAAATAATCGTAGAAATGCCATGAATATGGATAATCTACGTAATTTTGGACCTTTTCAAGCAGGTCATTCTGCTGATGCTCCGCCACGATTGCAGTAGATTAGAGCTCAACTCATACTCTCCACGCCAATAGCCCATTAAGGGATTACTTGCCTGCACTCTCTGTGAGGCTACTTAAAATGTTCGGTAGTTTGTCGTGCATAACCGTATTGGCTTCACGTCCTCATACAACTGACACTTGGGCCTGTGTGCGCATCATTCATCACGCTTTCGTAAAATAGAGTTCCATTCGTTGCTGTTAGTGGCCTTGCAGCCATTCCGTGCGCTCCGATAGCAATGAAAAGTGGCCTTCTTTATTAGGACTGATGCACTTATGTTTGAATTAGATCGTGCTATACTGTACTGTTTCTGCATAAAATCAGCTAACTTACCGCAGGAACGGATTCGACCGGTGCTAGTGGATGCAGTTTTTCTACTCTCACGCACTTCACATTGCAGGCCTTTTCAACTTGAACTTCATCGCCTTTCAAGAGGTTGCACGAGTCATCAATCTTATACGACTGAATCCCGGTCCCCGAAAAAGGTGCATTCCACAGCTACCGACAGTGATACAGAGAGCAAAAAAAGAATTTCAGCGATTGGAGAAATCGAGGAAACAAGGAAAGGGAAAGGTGGCAATGAGAGGTGGACAGCAGGAGAAGAGGGCTGCAGAGGGGAGAAAACTGGGAAGTAAGCAACACGTACCACGTGGGGATTGAAAATTGCGGGATTTCCATTCGAACAAGTCTTGTTTTTATAATCCACCATAACTGCATCAGGACACACAGGACGAGCATGCTTCAAGAAAATCGATCTTCTCATTAGAAGCAGGTAACAAAAGTGAAAGAATTCATTTAAAACCAGCAATAATAAGGCAATTGGAATGCACGCCTAATCAGCGTAATTTTGGCACAGAGGAAGTTGGGATCTACTCGTGACTGTCTGCCTCTCTGACGGCCTAGCTACCCTTCTCTTTGTCTGTCTATGCAGTTTCTTGCCAACTTACAGAAAAGGTGACGGGCTCCCCATCCATTGACACCGAAATAGACCGTAGCTGACCATATTCAAAGGCGATAGGACCGTAGGTTAATGGATTCGGCAAAGAGCAATTTATAAAATTTCCATCGTAGCGTTTGAGTGATGCTACACCGAGCGGTAGGAGGTTGACTTCTGCAAAGAAAAGTGTTATCACTTACAACTGAGAACCACTGTATCATTTCCCAAAGTGGACTTCCTACACGCACCACTTGTATTACATAAGTGCGTGCATTTTTTACTCCAAACTACTGGTTCTTACTGAGTTACTACGGATAAATAGTGAAGAATAGAAGCATACGTCGCATCACAACACATCACCCACATCACGCACAACGCACTGGCGAACCTGTAAACTGGTGACTGAATGGTGGCCTGCCCTGCCATTGTACTGTGGCTCTAACTCTGCTTTCGTCGAGCACTGTGAGGTTGCACTGGACAAGTTCATTCACAAACGCTGTGTTTGGACAGCTGAAGTTGTAAGTGAAGTCGAAAGCAGTCTCACGTATCCTCTGTGATGATTTGTGGCCACGCGCGCTCTAAATATGCGGTGAAGTAGTTGTAGAATTTGAGTAATCGCAAACCACAGTGCTGTGGATTACAAAGACGATCACCAGACACTTCCGCAAGTAACAAAACAACGCTCTCATCTTTAGCGAATCCGTTCGAGGAGATGTTTGCCTCAATAAACAGTGCTCAATGAGAAAGAAATGTGTGTAAAGGGAATGGAAAATATCTTTGTCATACCAGTGAGGGAAATAATGCATCACTCATGCTGCGTTCGTCCTACATAGATATATATATAGCCTTGTGGGTAGGTGCGGATGAAGCTGTAAAATAAGAACAAAGGACCACATCTCGTGCGTTATCGTTAGAGGCAATTGTATCACTTTTGAGCACTGAAGTGGATGGAATGCACGAGGCATGAATAGAATGGAAATGAGCGTGGTGATGTACCAGTTATCTAAAGTGGTGAATAGTTGTGGGACAGTGGTACAAATTATGAGGTGGATGCCTTAGTATTATGTCCCACCAAGTTCTAAATGTAGCAATGCATATGTCTTGCGAACAGCCCAGGTGCGGTTGTAGCCACTTCTGTGGTTTGTATGAAGGGCTATTTACCATTTGTTGGCCTTAATCATACCGTTCTCTCCAAAACCAATGCGGATTTACAAGCCGAACTGCATCAATTTGTGCCATTATTCTCACTAGTAGAATACATGAATTACTGAAAAACTCCCTTGCCCTTTACTGTTGGGTTGAGTTGGGTTGACGTTTAGGAAAAGGCATGAGAAGGAGCGATTTAGTTACATTTGCATTTAATTTTGTCATCCAATTAAAAGATTTCCAAGAATGACTTTGGACTACTGGATGCCTGCATTATTGAATGCAGTCCATTTGGCCTTTGTGCATTTTATGGCGCCCTCGTTAACCTTGGAATTGAATTGCATTTCGGTTAGTTTAGATTGCTTGTTTACCAACGTCATTAGACAGTCCGTGCGATCTCGTCTGCCAGCCTATATTACGGTGACATTAAGCTGCTAGATGTAGAGCCATCGAATTTTAGTGTATGACATTATTGAGGGTAGTTAGCTACAGTTTTTGGAATCCAGTTCTTGCAAAGAAGACTTAAAAAAGGGAAGTGCTATTGATGGAAGTGGTCGTTAGGGAGTTTGAAGGGGCGCAAAACTTCTCTGCCTTCTGCATGGCACGGGATTCCACTGTTCATTGTCAGGTTGAGCGGTGGAATCGGTTGCATGCAATCCTACAAACCAAGGCTACTGCAAAATAAAATCAGAGGGAGTATCCATTGGACGCCAACTGCCATTTTCCTTTCTGTGAGTTAATATACCATTTAATGTGCACTTGTGTTTAAAAGTATCCTCAAAAATTCTTCTTACAGCTCTTATTTATTGCTAAGGACATTTTTTGTTGAAGAAGCGATAAGTCATTGCATAGTGTCACTTCACTTCAAAGATTGGCGACAAACTACTTTAAACGATTTAAGAAGAACAGCTACGCTAAACGCTGACTGCTGCCTAGGAGACAAAAAAGGCTTTCTCTGAAAGAGGAACACTAGAAATGAACCAATTAAGGCAGAAGAAGTAGTGTCTGAACAGAGTGGGTTGAAATGATTCGGTCATTCAATGAATGGTAATCAAATAAACCTAGGCGAAACGATAATGAAAGAAGTGAGCACAAAATCTGCTCATAATGGGAGTTTGGCTTCTGCTGTGAAAAAGGTTGTAGGAGTTATCTACTAAGGACTAAGGCTCGTACGTTCAGCAGTCGAGCACCTGCTTAGATCACTTGACTGATGAATGACGCTTATGCAGGTTCCTTAGGTGTACTAGTACTCACATAAATACCGCACACCATTTGAACCTGCAGACATACATAACTAAAGCTACAGATGATGATCGAGCAGTCTCCACTGGCCAGCTACCAGGCACAAGCCCGCTCCATTGCTTCACCCTTTGCTTTCCCAAATGCCAACAAGGACCTCTGTTACAGGATCCTAATATATTGGTGCTCCTAGAAGAGAATTCGATACCACACGAACTAAGCACGTGAAGTGTAGTTTGTATCAAACCCAAGCATTGAAATATGCCTCTTTGCCATCTTAAATAGGTTCTTTTAAAAGGATCATTCAGAGCATATGCTCGCTTCCTCGGATTACTGCAGAAAGAGCTAGCGAGTTATTTGGCGCAGATGTATTAAAACAAGAGAAACGAAGTCTGAAGTCAGAATTTATTTGCAGTATCAGACACAAATTTCCTTCTTATCTTTCTTTGATTGCTTAGATGGATTTTTGAATGCACGGGATAAATACCCAACACAAATACTTCCTGCGCCTATTTCATTTTATTGCTGCTCCTCAAGAGTACAAATGCTAAGTAATAAAACAATAATGACTTCTGAATGCAAAGCGTGATCCAACGTTGCTTGATCCAGACGGTTCTTCTGAAAACAGTTCACCTGCGCTTAGATGGACTGCTTGAAATTTGCACAGAATTAGAGTTGCTTTTCAAATCTAAAGAGGAAGTGCATTGAGGCTCATACGCAAGAG
>LWMK02000340.1:0-80841 GCA_001693075.2 Taenia saginata
TGGTCCATTTCTTAGTGACGATGTACAGGGTAGAGAGGAAGCTTTTGAGCCTTTGGGTTCTGTTTAGTAATTGCAATAAATTCAACAAAATAATTCTACAACGTACTCTACTGTTTACTTAAAAGGATCACATACATGTAGCTCACATTACCTGCTAATTCGGTTGTCTATTTGGGAGGCGGATTATGCTGTCTCAGTTAAGACCACATCAACGATGCCTTAAATGTTGCTCAAGGTTATGCCAATCTGCATGCCTGTCTCACACAGTTCTACGCATGTTGACATCTCGAGTTAGTTTGTTTTCGTAATGCCACTGAACTTGGGTTAGTTAAGAGTCAGGCCCTGTTTTGCGCACAGGAAAAAGGATTCTTAATGTGCCATTGACATCCTCTCGCTTGTGGCCAAAACTGTCCAGTGACTCTTTGAGAGAAAAAAGCAGAGTACAGGGAGTCAGATGTTGCCCTCCTTTGTTCACCTAGTTTTGCTTCCTCTACGTTCTTGCAGACATTTTTTGCTCAGCAATTCGTGCTAAAACTGGTAAATGACCTTAAATCGACCAGTGAATTAAAAGCAATGCAGTTGATCAAACATGTCCTTTAAACTGATTTCCTCTCCATCTACTGACCTTTTCATCGGTAATCAAGAAGATAGCAAGAACAAGCGGCGCTCTCGTCTCCCTCCTCTTCTCTTGCTGGCCTGCACAAAAGCAGCAGCCACCTGCGTCGTTACACTTCCATGAATGAAGCAATAATTTTTTTACGATATTCAAAATAAGGAACATGAATGCAGAAATTGAGATGATTTACACCAGCAACAGGCCAGCGGAAGTATAGCGAAATTGCATAAATTATGCAAAGTGAAACCCGTACAAATGTGAAGCATAGATTATAAGTTCAGAGAAGAAAATGTAGTTTTACAAGGCAAGAATGTGTCCTGTATTAATACAACCAACTCTGGTGACAGCGCAGCTATCCTCGCCTCAGCATTGGTCAGTTACTGTTGTACGGATGATATTACACCGGAGATAACTTTTCGTACATGAAGCATAAATGAATCCTTAAGGCAAAGAAATGTGCATAAATCTGAACTTTTTTGGTATTTTCTAGTGCTGAAGACTCATTCCCAATAAACTCGCATCTGCCTTCAGTGTCTCATATTGATGGCTTTGATTTTTGGAAGCCCTGGGTCAGAAACGTATGCTTGCTCATCCAATCAATAAGAACTAAATGATTTCCAGCAGGGCCAGATTATGGTCTTGAAGTCAGTTTCCAAGATCAGCACATCACCCAACATTCCAATTTTTCATTGAATTCAACACTTCCCTATCGACGAAAGCGAAGGGGAAACAGCCCTAGGAAGCACTACCTAAAAAGTGCGTCTTCACAATCAACTGCTCCACTGACAGAAAACTCACTTTCCGACTTCAAGAGTCGGCTCAAAATTTCGGTTTGAGGCGGTGTGAACTACTTCATACTACTGATGGATCAGCAATCCATGTATTCCGGTACATTTGTTCCTACTTGTAACACAAACGACTGAGCATAATGCTTTGTCACCTCAGTTTTGTGGCTTGCTGTGAATGTTATTAAACACAATCGTTGCCTGCAATTCGGGTGGAGTAGTATGGATTCCCTCAAGTGGTGAACTCGTTAATTCAGAAGAGGTTTCCCTGTATATTAATGAAATGCTGGCAATGAATGAGGGAAATTGCAATATCTTCCCTCTTATCACAAACTGAACACGTTCGAGAAGCAATAGAATCAGCGGTCGCTATCTAACTGTGATAAAACAGTGCTTAGTCTAAACAAACGCAGCCAATATCACTCCATAGTCTAAACAAACGCAGCCAATATCACTCCCCGATTTAATGGCCAATGGAGGTCTAGCAACCAGACGCAGACCCCAGGTTCACATCAACGCATAATCAGAAATAAAGATTAAGAGCGTTATAGTTTTTTACAACAAATGCCTGTGTTTCTAGACCTACTAGAACGAATTGTAAACCAGGCCAATCATGACGCCCATACCAACACCCAGCCCCTCTTATGTGCGGTACAGTAAAAGATAAACGAATTATTTGTGACAAAGTCACCTACACTTTTAGTAATATTACCTAGGAGCATTCTATTAGACATATTATGCAAACAAAAAAGCAATTAGCGGAGATTGGCATGTGCTGATTTGATTGGACGGAGACGACTACACGTTTGATTCACTTTTTCTCGCGTAGATATGGCCACTTATTACAGGAGGGGTAATGATAGCCGACGCAGTAGAGGGCTCTATAGGAGATCGGTGATCTGACTCAACGAATAGGGGAGGTAAATGACTGTGTTACGGGTAAATATAATTTTGCCGCCTCCATGATTTCCCTTATTGACAAAGTGGTTCCTGGTCTAAGTCTAAAGACTTCAATTGGTTTTCTGCGCTGCTACTACGAATTCTTCCATAAATGCATATGATATTGTCTGCCATGGTGGATGGGATCAAGATGCCGCAAATTTCGTCGCTGACTACTAGGATACTAGCATGTGATGTAAGATGCAGCCTGTCAATCTTAGAGAGAGTCATCTAAGAAGGTCTGATGCAATGGATTTCGCCACAATCATGCCTCTTTAGTAGGCTGCCAATCGCTCTCTTTAGCTCTCCATTTTGCTCAATCGCCTTAGCCTTTCTTTCTGTCACCGCTTTTCTTGTTCCAACCTCTATGCTATGAATGAAACACATGAAGGGATCTCTGCCATATTTACCTTGATAAGCATTCCTGACACTACTTTGTACAGCACTGTTTGGTAGCCTCACATATTTCTTTGAATTAACTGGTAATATCGAAAACTTATGCAGAATGCTATAAAAACTTTACTTCAAATGTATCAATCTTTGGTTAAAATACCATTTTCTCCAAAATTTTTGCTTTGTAGTAATGCATTTAAAGACATCGTGTAGCATTTGGTGAAGAAAGGTAATTTTTCTAAGACTTCACACTCCAGAAATTTGTGCAAGTTGGTGTCCTAGCCACACGTCTGATCGTGGTCCGCATCACGTTTTTGCATGAATAATGTTCATTTTAGGGCCCGCTTTGATAATCGTGGCAAGTAGTTTATTTATAACAAAAAGAAAAACCACACGATCCTCACCGCTGGATGATTATTTTCCAGAGGTTATAATGCACAGGTATGCAAGACCGAGTTAACATCACGCTTGACAGAACAAGAGATTTTCGCCGTGCTGCGATGGCTAGATCCGCGTAACGTATGTACCCTTAAGAAGTAGTCTCTTTGAGAGCTACTTTGATCTGACTAAATTATTCATTGGAAACAATGTCAGAAGTGCATCGCTGATGCAGATACTACTGAGGCACAACTGTTCACTAATGCTTAGTGAAGACACTTCTATACTCACCTGTCAAGCAGCCTGTTATAGGTCTTCTCAGGGGAAGCCTAATTACATGCGACTTTAACACAAAAGACTAACAATAAAATGTATCCATACTTCAACAATGTTTACTTATAAATCACTGACTACCTGCCCATGTGCAGTTGATCCTACCACAATAAACTCCTTCTTTGTTGAAAAGCGTCGACAGCATTGCAGTCGATGTAGAGGTCCCCTTTTGTGCATGGAACCAGTTCAGTCGAGTCAGCACATCGGTGTAAAATCTACATAAACCAACTATATTTTGAGTTTCTTGCTTACTCTATTTGGTGCAGATGTCGGCAACTGTTGAGAGGAGAATAATGAAGAGGTGCGATGCGTTGCTTACCTGACATGTTAATTTGACTGCAGTTACCTGTCAATGCTTGTAAAGTTACAGCGGAGGCAATAAAAGCAACGCTCATTTCATTTAATGTACTCAAATCCAACCCTGTCTGATTATTAATTTTTACAATTTTGGTTAACTTTCACTTTCAGAGATAAATCGTACTCATCCAATTTAAAAACAGCTTTTTAAGGCAAAGGCATTATATATCTTGTCATTTAAAATTACGTCCAGACGCTGTAAATGCACCATTCCTATTCAGTTTAGACCCATAAGAAGTCACTGGATTTCTGATGTGTATCTAAGAAACGGTTTTCGATTGCACTAAAACATGTTAAATTTTACTAGCAAGCATGCAAACACAAATCTAGTAAGATCCTAGCTCAAAATAACAAAAAAGCCGCTTATTTAATTAAACTCATGTCTGTTTACCTTATTACGGATTATGAGGAGCACATTTTGTTTCCTTTTAGGAATGAGGCCAAAACTAGTGCAAATCCAAACGAATTATGCTAGAATTGGCTAGGACTTGCACATTCGTAGTAATTACATGTAGCAGACGGCCAATGGGCCACACGGTTGCATACGCTGAATCATAATTCAGTAAAGTAAACTACTGAAGCATGCTCAGTTCATTTAAAGGAGACAAAGTTTCCAAAACGGTCAGGTTCTAATAAAAATTTATTGCAATTTTGTTAAAGCATTAGTCTACTTAAGTGAGGACAGGCAAATTTACTAAGACCCAGTTTAAAGTCTATTATAAATGAAATTCTTATGGCAAGCTATAGAATCGACACATTTAATAATGAAATATGCCTACTGTGGTCCAAAAAATCGGCTACATGCTAACTGGGATTCCCTATACCACTCATTATGTTTTTCTGTACGTCTATATACCCTCTCACACTTCTAGTTTCGTGCCCTTCTATCATAATATCTGTTTGGGAAGCAAGTGGAAGCCAACAATTCAGTTCTCCTGAACACGATCATTAGTTGCAATCTTCGTCCACGAGTTTGTGCGAAACTGCGCGATTGGGTAATGTATTATAGGGTAGACATTGACCAATTAATCTAGCCCTTCGAAATGAGGCACTCTACATGAATAGATTCTCTGCATGCATGTTATTACTGTACAAAAAGTGGGTCGACTGACATAAGTGTTATTCTGTGTGTCTGTATGACTTCATACGATACCAGGAATACTTGGAATACTGGCAAACGAAACCTATTCCAAAGGACACCTGCACTTAAATCCCTTGCTACTAGGTGAACCTTAAGTTCCACGGACAAGAGAACCTTTAAAGATCCCCGATATAAGGATTAAAATGACTTCTACCATCGGCAACTAGCCCAGTTCTACCCTTTAACAGAAAATTATTAACAATAGAGGCAACACTAGCTGTGAACCATTTAGCAAATCTTGTTAAGGAGCCGTGTAAGGTACCACTGGGAAGATGTCAATTAAGCAAACACAGCAAAATTCCTTCCTTTCCCTGATAACAAGCTATAGCTTTAATGGATGAAGATTAACTTCGCTTGTAGGCTGCTGGTGATTGTGTAATACTGGATATTAGGATATATTCATTGAACAAGGAACCCCTCTCGGGTTTCCACCTTGTTAGGAATGTAGGGTTAAGGAATAGGGTCGAGACTGATAGAAAACTGCATTGCGAAGTGGGCTCTGATGTACCCACAAAATTAGCAAACCCGGAATTACCTATTCACTGAAATTACTGCTACTTCACATGATGTGACCATCTTTCTCGACTCCGCGGAGAATGGACTGAGTACTGTCCTTTCAACTTCCATACTATCGAATGTGTCGCTCTATCGACTGAAATTCCAAGCTGTATTTCAAAAGCAGGCTCGGAATCCGACTCAGGCAGACTCCAATGTCTAGCTGTGTTGGATGATCGCGCATATGCATTCAAGGCAATTTGTGGATGCGCTTCTTCAAATAACGATCATCCGACCCATCACTTCACCAACTTGACGATAATTGAACTCTATTCGGTAAGTATTATTCCATTTGGTTCGTATTTAATGACATGCGCTCCTAATTATCTTGCAACCGTTGGCCGCCACTAACATTTAATTCAGCGTAGTTATTGTTCGCTTTTGATAGAATTATTAAAAACTGAAATGTTCGGAATCTATTCACACTTCCCAGCACAGAATGATGGAATGGCTGAGTGCTTCGAGTCAAATATCGTCACTTTCACCCAATTCCTCATAGCTTCAGTTCTTCTGTTTCCATCCATAACAATTACAACTATGTCAATGCGCATGCTGGACTGGATGCTGGTATGATCAGTGAATAAAGGATCAAGTAGAGAGGGTGTAGGATGTGTGGGTTGATTTGACGTACAACTCAGCATCAAAATTGGTCATAGTGTAGCTACCGTTCGAAAGCATCGCCGACTGACGATGACACGATTGGAGAATCTACGAGTGCAATGGTATCGTAGTTGATGCCTCAAAATCACCTCCAAATTAAAGATGCCAGTCAAGTTAGTGCAACAAATAGAACTTATGCATATTGGTAGATAAATTCTTAATATAATGACATTTTTGTGGGTCAGCGCAGCTCAATCTACAATAACAGGATGTGAATAGCTTTTCTATTAAAAATTTTTGTGGTTAGAATTAGGATGGGACCTTGAAATAGTAAGCAGTAAGAAATCAGTTTGAAAATCACATACCATCCGATGAAAATTTGACATCAGTAAGGAATTATTCCCGTTTTAGTCAGAAGTTAGTTGTTATGCCAAGTAATTCCGTTAGAATTCGACTGCACCTCTATTTTTCGCCTCAGCCATTTGAGAATCTGCTGAGTATCATGGATCCGTGACATCTTCCCACTCCTAAGTAAGTTAAGTCTGCAAATCTACATCACTTCAAACTTTTGCTGTGTGTTTTTTAAATGCTGCGTTTGCATACTGGCAACCTTTGATGCATTCCATTTACAGAGAATCAAGTAGCCTATAAATCCAGGTGGATGATAGTGTGTTAGCAGATAGGCGGTTAAATAGTCAACACAGCCGATTGTGTACACATTTGTTAGTACCTGCATGCATGCACACGCAAACATACAAAGAGATGCCCACTGCAATCCGATTTATAGTCAACTATTCAATATCTCGTTAGGATTGTCTCTGTGGAACGGGTGTTTTTGCACCCATTTACATCGCACCATTGATTCTTAGTCTGAATATGATTTTAAGTCAGTGATTCCACTCGCGCATGACAAGAGCAACCAATTCATCATGATCTCCACCCTCCTACTAATAAGTGGTGTGCTTAAAATTATTTTATCTATATGTGATGTTAACCAGTTGTGAATGGGGTAAGGGAGGAGATTCAGAGCACAGTTCTTGCCTCTCTGGAATGTTCGGAGATTGGCAATAAGTCATGACATTTTAAGAAAGTGTACAGCAATACTGTTCTATGGTTGCAGACAATTAGAGCTTACTTTAGGTGAATGGTGGATTTAAGGCGGCACTAGTAAGACAAGGAAACGGGGTGGCTTTAAGATTGTGAAGAAATTGACAGATGTCTAAACTGCAAAATTTGTGGCAACGTGTTTATCATTTCAGTAGTGCCAAGCATTGAAATGGTGCACATCCAGGAGGTACTGGATCGCGGCAAGTTAACTGAGTATGAAGTGTTGCCCAATTATGGAACTTTGCTAGGCAAAGGAAAATGCACTATCACAATACTACTTGAACTTGTCGGATACCCCATAATAAGGCTATTGTATGCTCAGGGCCAGTGATTTGATCATTTCACGTCAATTCCTTCCTACCACTGGTCTTGCTTTGGGCCATCCGGTTATTTTTCCATCTAGGTTGAAAACAGCAGGCAAAGGGAACAAAGAAGGTATCTCATGACTTATCAGTTAGCTGTGTTTTATATGTTGACCGCCATTTATTGAGATGTATCACTGTCCTTGAACACTTTGGTTGCATATACTGGCTACTTTATTCTAGCCAATGCTGTGGCATCTCATTTTCTCCTCTTGGTTGAATTCAACAAGAGGGAAGCTGAAGGCAATGCGATGGGACTAAGTACTTGAGCAGGCACTACGGTTTTTGGTTTATCGTACAATCGTCGATTGTGTTATAATTTTATTGACGACTGCCAGCAACTGAGCACACGCTACTGCTAATTCTTCACTAGTTAATCCGCATAAGTAGTAAAAGGTGCAAACGGAACTTGCGAATTTTGTGGTGATTATCAATTCAGCTTAAGTTGAATTAAGAAACTTGCATTCTTTGGGACTGTTTAGGGTATGCCTTATCGGTATTATCTACACTAGTTCGCTAGCCCTTGAAGCACTCATTATTTAGCTTAAAATGTAATTGTAGTACTTTGTTTTTTTGAACTGCCGGTTTCGGTCACTTGGGTGGCCATATTGTACTAGCCGGTTGGCCAGCCTCCGGGTCGTGCCAACAGCCCCCAAACCCTCTGGTTCCAGAATGCACATTCTGCACTAGTACTGTGCCTTCTTTTACCTTCAAGGAAGTCTCAGGACACCATATTAGTGGCAGCGGAAAGCGGACCCGACTTTGATGGATTTTANCACATTCTGCACTAGTACTGTGCCTTCTTTTACCTTCAAGGAAGTCTCAGGACACCATATTAGTGGCAGCGGAAAGCGGACCCGACTTTGATGGATTTTATCCTGCTCCGTACCGCTTCTGGCGAACCTCTTACATCCCATAACAGAAGGGCTGAGATCGACGTCCTCGTGTTCTGCAAGGAAGCTATTAACTTCAGAAGCGACACTAGCCGTGAACTCCACGGCCAGTGGAACTACCAAGAGGGATCACAGACGCTGTGGTCAAGCATCCTTTGTTAGCTCTTTCTCCTGTTATTGGGCAACTCACCTCCTTTCGCCAAAATGCGTATCAACAGATGTAGAATGTGCAGGTTGCCATTCGATAGCATCGTTTTATGCCTTGCACACTTGGATCGCGTGCGCCCCGTTCCTATGAGGCTCGATTGTCCCATTTGCTCAGGGTTCCACAATACCCTCGCGTCTCTTCCAAGGCATAAAATGCCTGGAATCACAATGTGTTGCGTGTGTCCCGATTCATTCGATAACTTGGATTCTTACCACTATCTTTCATTAAGCCACATTATCTTGGGAGAGGAGGACTATGAAATACGCATTTGCTGCACCGAGTGCTGCGCAGAATTAATGGCATTACAGGAAGACATGCCAGCACTGATTACGTTGTAATGGCTGACATGGAAGGCTGACCAAGGGGAGCGTTGGGGATGATGTTTTAAAGAAGAGGGGGACTGTATAATACTTTGTTTGGTCGAACTGTCCGGTTTGGTGACATGGGTGGCCATATTGTACTAGCCGGTTGGCCGGCCTCCAGGCCGTGCCAACAGGCCCCAAGCCCTTTGCTTTCAGAAAATATGCATTCTGCCCCAGTAATATGCCTTCTTTTACCCTCNTTACAGGAAGACATGCCAGCACTGATTACGTTGTAATGGCTGACATGGAAGGCTGACCAAGGGGAGCGTTGGGGATGATGTTTTAAAGAAGAGGGGGACTGTATAATACTTTGTTTGGTCGAACTGTCCGGTTTGGTGACATGGGTGGCCATATTGTACTAGCCGGTTGGCCGGCCTCCAGGCCGTGCCAACAGGCCCCAAGCCCTTTGCTTTCAGAAAATATGCATTCTGCCCCAGTAATATGCCTTCTTTTACCCTCAAGGAAATCTCGGGACGCTACAATGACATTAAGTAAAAATTAAAACAGTAAAATTATATGTGCTGGCACTTTTTCCTTAACTTGGTGTTAATTTTGGTAAGATTAATGCTTAAAGCAAATTCTTAATCACTAGACGCATTCCAAAATTGAGCAATGGATCTGTGTTAGCTGAGGTGCATGAAGGAATATAGGCTTTCTCGTCAGTGCGTTACAAGGACACATTGCAGAATACCAACTTCGGTATCGGAAACACCACCTTGCGAATGGGGTCGAAGTCATATATAAGCCAAGAGTCTACGGCGCATGGCATGCGAGAGCATTCGGGGTTGCAAGCTGAGGTGAGATTGTGATTTTTTGGTAACAGATCCTCCAACCACTCTCTATTTCACATCTAGAGATAATGAAGCATTTAAAAATTTTAGTTAGTCTGACTCCTTACAGAACTATGTGTCTCATACAACGGTAATGTCAAGAGGTGATACACGCAATACCTTGTTTGTTACGACTGCCGGTGTCGGTTTCGGTTACTTGGGTGGCCATATTGTCCTACCTGGACTGGCTGGACTCCAGGCCTTGTCAGCAACCCCAGCACCTCTGTTTACTGAATGTATATTAATATGTGTATATGTATATATGCACATATTCTGCCCTAGTGTAATGCCTCATTTTGCCTTCAATGAAGCCTCTTGACGCTGCAATATAAGTGGGTCGATGAATCGGTAATGGAAAAGGACTAAGGGCAGTTTAAATGACTAATAGCCGATTTAGCACAGTTAGGAAGTCACGTAAATGGATAAATATGCACGCGCAATCGCTTTTAATATGTTTGCGTAAACTAGGAAATGGATATGCTAAATAAAATTAATGATTTTGGTGAATAAAACATATATAGTTCAAAACTACAAGACTTTTGCACAACAAAAGGAACATAGTATCATCAACTGACTTTCCAATTTAGTCCCAAGTGAAATTATTAATGGTGCCAATTAAATGCCCCTTGATCCTTGCACAATTGTATCAGTCGGCTACGTCTTACTTTGCTGGCTTAAAGACAACCGAAAAAGTTGCTTGAAATCACTTTTTAATTTGGCGCTAAATCCTGCTCTGAATCATACTCTGTTAGCGGAGCTGCATACAAGCAATTTAGTTATCCACTACCTTTGATGGCGCGCTTCTTTTGTGCACGAATTGGTGGCAATTTAACTCATTTGTTCATATTCTAGTGCATCAGTATTTCAGTAAAAGTAAGGTCTCTGCTCTTGACCCTGTGGCTTTCACTCTACAACACCCGTTCAAAACGTTTCGAAATTTGATACATGTTGTTTGAATGTTAATTCATAAATGGAGATCGAACGTGGAAATATTCTTGCTGCAACTCGCTTTGTAATTAAAGAAATTCTTGGTTATGCTTTGCTTCACCAACTTTCTGTTGTTGAATATGATGATCAAAACCAGAATTCGTCAGTTCTGTTTGAAATTGTTACACGTCTGCTCCACATCATCGAAAATGGAGTTTGTCATGGTATTACTTGCTCTTTTCAAAAATCATCAATTTCCACCCCACTGTTGGATCCTTGGCCGCTCATATGCCACTTACCTGGCGAAAACAATCGTTTAGTTGACGATGCGAGTGTGTATGATGACATAAAGACTGGACTTGGCAAAACTCGCCTCTGGATACGGAATGCACTCATGAGCAAAGTATGTCTCAGTCTTTTTTGCTCATGTGCTCTAGCAACTAGGATCGTTTATAATGAATTTCATTAAAGTGAAAGACGTAAAGAAAATTCCTTCTTCGTGCCTTGGTCAAACGCTTGGAAGTTCCCCGTCGAAGTGTTTCTGCATTGCTGACGTCTATGCAAATGGCGCACTGTTGATGTCAGACGAGGCTGTGACATTTGCGGGTCTTCTCAGCGATTTAAACATAATCGACTTCTGCTTTGTTCTCAAAGACAATTTGTCCCGACTTGATGCTCCAGTGAGTTTTCTCAGAATAACTGAGGGTTATTATTTTTTAGTTAATTCCCATTGACTACCGATCGTGCATAATTTCACATCCCAGTAACGCTTCACCTGAAGAATGCCGCTCTCAGTAATTAAAATAATATTTGGTCAATCTTTTGTACCTTAGGAGTGAGCTAGAAAAGTGTCTCTCATCGCTGCTTGAACAAAAAAGTTATCTGGAAGAGGCTGTTTCAACGACTCAGTGTGACGTTGAAATTCTTTAATGATTCCTTTCATTAGATCTCGCTTGAGTAAACTTAGCAAGGAGGTGACTACCCTGACCTCTGAAAATTCGGCTCTTCGAGAAGACAAGGTTGGCATGGAAGTCAGAATCTCCAAGCTGGAAGAGGAGAATAATCGATTATCCAGTCTCCTCGTCCGACAATCTAAAGTACATTTGTCGACACGCGTATTGGTGACTTTCCGATTTGTAGGAGGTGCAAAGTGAACTAGAAGTTGTTCGCGAGACCTTCAAGCATTCAAGCTTATCTCTGGATACGCAGAACCTGGAACTGGAACGCCAATTAAATGAGGAAAAGAAACGTAGGCTTGTAAGTGTTGGCTCAGAGAGTATCCTACCCTTTTCACGTTATGTACGTGTAGTTGAGCTGTTTCTTTTTCAGGCCTCCGAAGAATTCCTTGTTCATGAGAAAGAAGCCAGATTTGCTGCCGAAACCGAGTTATCACGTTTAAAGGCACTAAACAGCGAAAGAGAAGCTCGTCTAACGGAGTATCGAAGTCAAATTGCGGATATGGTTGCTCTGAATAAGGGGTTTTCTGAAAAGCTTCGGGTGTGTGATTAACATACTACTTTGCTTACTTGAGTAAACTGTTGTTGTCAGTAACTTTATCCCATATTAGAGTGTATCGGCTGAACTAGAGTCCAGCAATAAGCATGCCACTGACCTTCAAGAAAAGATAGACGGAATGTCTTCTGTACTGGCGGGGATGAATGAAAGGTAAGTGTGATTTTAATCCGATTTAGTCGATGTAGGTGTAATCATTTGAAGGAGGAAAAGGTCACAAATGAGAGGTCTCTGCAAGAAGCGATCGACCGGGCTAATCAAGCGGATCGGATGTGTGCTCAATTGCAGGCCGACCTTGAGGCGAATAGAGAGTTCATGCAGAACTTGCAGTCGCAGTTGGATGAGGTCTACGTTGATCTGGCCAGTGTTAAAGCGCTGCAAGAGAACCTGGACAGAAAGAGTCAGGTGAGGGAGGGATTGGCAGCATTACCATGAAATAACATTCAAGGAGCTCATTCACATTATAGTCGAATTTATTTTAATGTGCTTTTGTAGCACAAACGTTTAAGTGTCGTAGTCTTCTTCGGTTTTGTTGCTGTCGCTCATTTACTCAAGGCTTACTCCAGCGATTGGAGGGTTTGCCTTCAGATTTGGCCAAATTTGACTTAAAAATAGCTTATCTTTAATCTGTTAAATCATTTTTTGTTAAAAGTCGTTTTTAAAAGCCAAATTCGGATATCTGCTCCCCTTATGTCAATACTCCACACTTGTGCTAGCTTTGCCTTAGGAGTCGCAGAAGTCAATCAACTAACGTTTCTGTTGATGGTCACATTCCGGATTTTCACTTCGTGGAGTTTCAAGGATGCCCTAAGAGTTCCACTAGTGAGTAAAAATCCTTTTTTCGTGCAGAGGAGTTAACTTCCACTCCCTGTACGTCTCTTCACGGAAGGAAGCTGTATGCATTGTATGACCTAAGGCTGGCAAAGTGAGCTAAACCTCACGTCCAGTCGACCCGCCAGAGTGAAGTTGTTGCGGCGACGACTGATTACCATTCCTACCGCCCTTATCGTTTTAAATGAGCGCATGACCCTTTAGAATTTATGAACTTCCCTCAAAGCTATCTGAGTGAGTTTTAGCTAAATTCTCTTCGATCTTCGCAGTGGATTCGCATGGTGTTTTACTCATCATTTTGGTCAAAGTGAATAGCAGTGACTTTTCCCCTGCCTGCACTATCATTCGAAGGTCACTCGAGATTGCTCACTCATTTCGCACTGAAGAATTTCAAAGCTCTAATTGTGTTACGTTTAGAATTGGCAATTTGTCAAACCAACTTCGCATGTAGACGAAATTGCGTAGTTACTTAACTTTGATTCATGTGAACCATTTTTCGCCTTTTTGGAGTCAAATCTCGCAAGCTAATCAGTTATTTTAGCCGACCACGTTTACTTTATTAAAGAGAAGTGGTGGCAAGCTTTTTTCTAGATTCTCTACTCGTTTCACCTTCCTCAGTCAGGGGCCTACTCTTTCATTCATGTGAAATGTCCATGAAAATGCAGAGACAAGTGTCCTTCATCAGGCAGGCCTCATGAATACTAGCGCCCTTAATTCGGTTGGACAGTAGCGAGAGGTCTGGGAGTGTCACTTTATCGTCAGTCCTTTCATGGTGCTTTGAAATCATTTTCCATCAAAGCAGAGAGATCACGTGAACTTGTTCAACAAAGTTTTGCAAGCTTTACGCTGGAAAGCCTAATTTATCGAACACTCTTTTGTGGCTATGCTTATTTTGCTCCTTTACTTGATATGCTCCGGAACAACATCGGCTGTGTCCGAGCCGCAACGTTGTTCGTGCTCGAAACGACATTTTGTAGCTCTGGCCGAGGGGAATAGAAATTCGATTGGTCGATTAAAAGGGTAGACACAGCTTTTATTAGTAGCATTTTAATTGCAGCAATGGACGGTATTTGTTCGTGGCAAGACCGAAATAGAAGGCACATTCAAGTGGTAGATTGGCATTGGCACAAGAAATGTCACTGCCAAGCAAAGCGATGAAGGGCTACCTGTGGTACCTACCATGGCAGACCGTTTTAATCTGAAATTGGAGATGATAAACATTATTACTCTGTTAATTTCTCAAAACAACCAACGACTGTAGTGGTGCCTTATCATGAATTAGGCTGGTGATAGGTGAGCTGTTGGAGTTGTCAACCCCCTGCTAAAGCAAGACTAATTTTTCTAGAAAAGCGGCGCAGATAGCCATTAAGCTGGCCCTGTCTCTAATCCTTCATTTTTTTCCCCATTTAGAGCCTGCGAGAGCGCGACGCAATAATAGCAAAGCTACAGCAACGGTGTAGCGAAGCAGAAACAAGTCTGGCGGAGATGGCAAGTACAGTGGAGACGGCGCGACTGCAGGCGGACCGCGCGGAGGAGCGTGTGCGCCTCCTCGCCACGGCGCGATGGACCAGCGACAGTGACGTCAACGCCTGCTCTCTCTGTGCTTCTCCCTTCTCCTTCTCTCGTCGTAGAGTAGGTTCTTTCCTCATTCTCTTGCGCAGTCTGAAAGTAGCTCTACTGCTTATTTTTCCCAGGGTAAAGTTCTGTTTTCTTCCGTTCTACTGTTTTGCCATTTTGGTGCTGAAGTCAATCACTCACCTGAGTCTCTGTGGATTTTGTTTTGTTGGTTGGATCATGATTTAAAAACTCACTACTTTTATTTAGGTTTTTAAGGTGACTTTACTATGATCATTTGTTTGCTTCAACAGTCTTCCTATTGCAAATCCTGTCCCCCACGGCAAATAAATAAGTTTACCAAGGCTATTGATTGAGTCATTTCTGAAGAAATGCTTTTCTGAAAGTGGCTCTATTATTAGCATGACGAAGAGTTAGGATACCAGTAGCAGAGTTCTATCACCGACGTAATGACCAAATACACTAACTTTTAAAGTAGCCATACTATTGCACAATCTTCATCATCTTCAGGATTCCCTTTATATATTTTTCCCACCGGTCATCGTATTTGTAGTTGTCATGACATGAAACCCTGAGCTACTTCATTATCACAACGAGAGGGGTTCCAAGTCTCATAGATTCGGATTGATCGCGTTGGTCGTTTTCTCTTTTAACATAGTGTACTGAGAAGTCTTGTTGAAAGATAACTCTTGAAATCGGAGGATGCTAGGCAAACTGGGAGTCTCATATGCCAATCATCTCTCGTGGAGCTACGGTGTAAACTACCTTCTCGGATCTCACTTCCTTCCTTTTCCCTTTATCTGCTTTTCATTCCGATCTTACTACTTCCTGAATTAGTCTCCACTTCCTTCGAGCCACACTACATAACTCTTTATTAAAACAACACGCAAGAGTCGAAGTAGTTCCTGTTTCCCCCGTATTGAGTCCTCACAGGTTCAGCTCTCCATAGTGGAAGCCTTTGATTAAAGCTCAAGGTGATTTGGTGCTGATTGTCGTGTCTCTGTGCATTTATTGGAACCGGAATCTTCATCATGTCCCTAGTTTGGATATTCTCTTCAGGGCATATCTGATTATTCAGACTAACAACTTTTATGATACGGTGATGCTTAGCGCACATGCCCATTTACGGACCAAATTACAATTTCATTGTGTGAATGCTAGAGCATCACATGATCCAAAATGGTGCAGTGTTCGCATTGGGGCGATGTAGTAGCCCGCTGCGAAAGCTGCGGCAAGTGTGAAGGCACTGTCTTAACCCCATTCTAATCTTTCCTATCTTTCTGATGATATTTCTTGCACTTATGATCACCATCCTCTGGTAGTAACATCAAACCACCGCATTAAAAAGTAGAGTGGGCACTTTAAGATTTGAGACGAGAGAAAAGGAAAGTAGTCAGGAGTGAATCCTTTTTTTACTGCTAAGACAGAATGTATTTTACAAATGAGGAATCCGCAGCAAATTTGTACCTTTTTAGAAGTTATGGGGTTATGATTGAGCGTGCTTAGATTAATTAATTTAATGTTTTAAGAATCCTCCCAAATTTATTTTCTATTAAAAACGCATACGAATTCATTAGGTCGCTTTATACTTTTTCGGGCTGAACTTTCACCTCAGGACTTGGGATTTGCTTATGTGGCAAAAATTATTTTAAAGGTCCCGACTGCTGCTTCAGAGTGGAATGTTTACCTCCTTTTCACCCATTAGTCGCCCACATGTACCTCGTAGAAACCCTGTTCGGTGCGTTTTGACTCCATACAAATCACCTTTCATGGAGAATTATCCGACCCGATTTGTTTGTCCTTTTCTTGTGACTTTTAGCTATACAAACTCACTTTTCCTTTAGACCTTAGGTTCTTTACTCATCAGATAATCACTTCCCCCAATGGTCGATTTTGAGGGAACAATTGTAGACTTCGACATGATTTTAGCAGCCCTTCCCACGAGGAGTCGATGCAAATGTTTTCTTAAAACGGTGAATATCTTATGGGACGTTTTAAGAATGCCAAAAAATTGTCAATAAGATCATCACCTGTAGCCACTCCAAAACTTCTTTTCGTAATACAGCATCACTGTCGAAACTGCGGTCTCATCTTCTGCCAGGAGTGCTCCGCCTTCAAGATGTCCCTTCCCAGCTCCTCCAAACCGGTGCGTGTCTGTGAAACCTGCCACAATCAGCTGATGCAACGCTACTCAGCTCGGTGATAATTCCGCTCTTTCTTTTCTCTTCTCATTTTATACTGTATTTTTCCATACCCACAAAGAAATTGTATTAAAATCGTTCAAACTTAGTTAATTGTTGTAATCAAAATTAATGTCGAAGGTGATTTGATCATCTCTAATATTTTAATAGATGTTTTCCTGGTGAGACAAATATCTTACTTCCTTCTTTTTTTCACTGAAAAGACTTGTGCTAGGCAGAGTCATTTTTGAGAGACGGGACAACATGAGATTATTTCTCCACCATTCATGTGTATGGTAACGCTTTTTTTCGACGAAGAAACCACGACTTGGTTTCACAGGACAAATGAGCCAAAGTTGTGTTTAGAGGCACTGAGTCAAGGTTCCAAGCAGCTGGAATGCCAACGATGTGTTGATCTGCTGTAAACCGCGGTGTTTCACCTTGAAGTAACCGACAGCGTTGGCATTTATAGACAGCAAAACAGTTGAAAGGCTTAAGGTTGTCATTATTTCTTACTTACTCTAGGGTCGTCTCCCACGTAGTCAATTCTCTCAGCTAGCCACTCCATCGTCGCAATATTCAGCAACCCTGATAACGGGTGAATAATGAGCACTTTGGGCCATTTTTTTTGGATGATGTTTTAACCCATGTGATGGCGACCTATCAGAACTTGGGATCCCCTATCTATCCCTACAAATTCGGCCTACCCTGGCCGAATTCAAAACCTTGATGCTCCGAGTACCATGAACCAATTTCTCAATTCGACATTGTGCCTCAGTTTGTGTGTCCTGCATCGTTCCCCAGTATTCCCTGAACCATCGGTGTACAGGAGGGCACCGATCAGGAAATCGAAATCGTCAAGCCTGAAGAGCTCGCACAATTAAGTAGTCGATTACGAAGAAGGCGAAAAGTTTTTATTTTACACGTAGAAAATATTTCCCTCCTTACAAGTGTTTTGAGGTAACATGTCAGTTGTATTTAGGCTGGCATATTGTACTTTTTTATGGTAAAAAAAAGTATTTTTATTGCCTCCCTCTCGACCTTTAAATTGATGGCCTTAAAAGGAAAGACAGATAGGTGCAACCCTTTTGGGTTATTTGAGGGAAAACTTTTTTTGGGAATTTGCCACTTTTAAATACAGTAGAGAAGTTGAGAGGAGTTATGCGGTAAGACTGCGGTCTGCCTATTAGGCTATCCACTAAGGAGCAACCGTATGTACCTTCTTTTTAACGAAATTTAACGAATTTTCTCAAACAAATGTGTCCAGATTTTTAACCCACGAATGCTTTGACTTGGATCCACGCCATAAAGTGTACTGTTGTGCTAGCATTTTCCTTGCAGTTGCAATTTTAGTGTCCCGAGTCTCTTCGCCAAAGTTGCAGTAAGCCAAAGCAGTATGAAAGAGGATATCATTTTCCAGCCTCCGAAGGCCATATCACAGCGAATTTTCAAAGTACCCATGTAGTTGACAAAACAGCGAATCATCACGGAGCTCCTTCCTTCTTGGTGTTTCCCTTGGTCAATTTTTTTTTGCGTCAATCGTCACAGCGTAGCTTGTGTTGGACCATGTGGACCAGTAATTTCGATCATTGAATTTCCTTGCTTGTGAGAAGGAAGTTGACCCCAAAGCCACTGAGCCGTGGAGCTGCTAACTCGGTCCAGAAGCCATGCCACGGAGCGGAGACTCAGGTGTCCGCGTAACTAAGCAAACCCTTAAACAAGGTGTCAAGTAACTTCAATGGCATTATTTTAATAAGAATATGCTTTGAAAGTAACCTAAGTTCATTCAACTTTATTTGCAAGGTGAGCTATTGTCTGATGCCGTAAAACAATTCTACATGGATCGGATATGAAGGCGGTTAGCCTAAAAACATTAAGCTACATTACAATTTTACCTTAAAATTATTTAAAAGTTCTAAAACTTCAGAGGAGCTCTAGATCGCGTGCATATTTGGCGTGCCTGAAATAAATGCAATCATAGGAGGGCACAAAATCTGCGTACTTAGAAGAATGTGAAATTCTGCCCCGATGTGATAGGTTGTTGTGACTGTCGACTGTTTTACTTTCTTATCTGTCGATTTTGGTTACATTTGGGTGGTTCGAAATTGGTGTCTCACAAATCATGCTTGTAGAGAAGAGAGGGAGTTGCAAATGTGCCCTATTCATACTCGCAGATCATAGCGCCCATATCGTGCGCCAGTCCAGGTGTCCGTAATTGGAATGACGGACGGCGGTAGTAATGGCAATACTTGGATGGGTTGGCGTTTTTTGGCAGCTTTACGCTAAACCCTCTACCTTTTACTCGTACAAGGGACCTCCTTTTGTATGGTCTGGTTGTTGGAAGCTTAGTTATGGTAGAATATTTCAATGGCGTTAAACGTTTTAAGGGTGGTTGTACATCTATGCGTCAGTGATGGACGGGTTATAGCGGGAGCCGCGAGTCTTCCTGTGGAGACTCAACTGCTGACCTATCATTAAAAGTTCAAGGAATGCCAGAGAAGTGAGTGCTTTGGTAACAGTCTGAAGGCTAGAAGCACGGCTAGGACGCTGTGCCACCAAGACGGCAATGGGGCCAAGAGGACTATCAATCAAGACTGTTGGGTGACTTAAATGTCTTGTGAATGACCGGTTCTTTTATATCATCATGACTCTAATAAGATAGGCTCAGAATTTGTAAAAACAGGGTTTAATGTCCTCTTGATGCAGTTGCCACTTTTAACTAATCCAACGGTGACATTTACGACCGACCAATAAGGAATTGGGACTTGGACCAATCACATCTCAGGAGCTGGGCCGCCTACGTAAAATGTGGGAAGTGTGCATGGAATTGTCTTTCACCTAGTCGGATTTATATACTCCCGCTTGGAATCACAACAAACAGTGTATTAAGAGGTACTGTAAACTGTGCCACAGGTTTTTATTTCCTGAGGTTCATTTGTGAGTGGACTGGACTCCATCCAACGCCTGCTCGGTGGAGCTGAGCCCGAGTCACTCAGTTTTCTCGGTCAAGCGTGGTTGTATCAACTGATTTACCTTGAACTTAGAGGGATTAGCACACTTAAGGTGCAACTAAACAATATTTTGGTCAATCAGGAGGGAATGCTAGGGTAATCAGCTACAAAACGAAATTAGCTCAGAAGTGAAAGAGGTGCCTCCCTGTATCCACTTCTAGGGAATTCCAGCAGCAGAAAAGCCCACAAATGGTCTATTAGTTCGTTTCTTGTTTCTTTGAGGGGTTTTACTTATTTGCGAATAGTCAAGCGCCAATAGATTTGGATACTTGACATAATAAAGTTGGTCACGTGAGTAAATCTTTTATTTAAAATCATACCGTAAATTTTTATTAGTTACAGCTCATCAGACCTAAGCGATGGTGGTTTTAAGGACCCTAAATGATCAAATTATGGAACCAATGGTGCAAGAGTCATTTCTGTCCTGTTTTTAAAAGAACAAGAATAGGTTACATTTCAAATATTCCATGGACTATGGAAGTAGATTTATTTCGAGCTCATAATTGCGGTTGACTTTTTCTGGAAAAAAAAGCACGAAAAGGATTTTGTTATTTGGCGAGATCAATTGCCATCATATAATTTTAAAGCCTCTTTTGCTCTCCTCACTCCAAAGGAAAAGCGACGCGTAGAAACAAGAAGGAGGATCCGGAGGTCACTGGTTAATTCAATTACACTGCTTTGTCAATTATGCAGAATTTCACATATCTTTGCCGAGTGAGTGTTGTTTTACCCACCTTTTCTCTTATGAATAATGCCAAGAGAGTGGAAGTGCACATTGGAACTGATTGTTTGGCTACGTGAATGCCTATCCAAGCCTAGTCAAAACAGGCACACTAGGGGAAAACGCTAGAACCTTGGAGGCATTCATTCAGCTTTGTTGATTCAACACACGCTGCCAAGACTTTCTCACCGATCTTTCGTTGTAATGGGTTATTTACCACTTTCCACATCCATGTGTGAATTGATAAATGAGATGCTTTTGTTTTTCAGAGGCTCTATCTCACATGAGGCAGTCGTATGTGTTCGGAAAGTCTCTTCGGACAGAGGCGAAACAGCTGCAGAAGGCGCCTCTAAACATCCCTCTTTACAATTTTCCACGAGTTATCACAGGTCACCAAAACACAAACACCTTTGCTCATCACATGCTCCACACCTGTCTACTAACTCCTTCGAAGTCTGGAGGACTGGAAGGAGGAGTGGGAGCCACTCATCGTAAGTCGATCGTCGTCGATAGTGTGGAGGTGTGTCGACACCATAAAACTTAGAATGGGAAGGGTACATCTGCTTTCGGCAAGTGAGTGCCATATTAGTTGACACGTATTCTTGCCTCACGGTGGCTTCGCAGGACAAGCATTAATGCGGAGGAAGCATTCATTTGTTCGTCGAAAGTGCCTGCAGCAGCATACTTGCCTCACGGTGGCATCGCAGGACAGGCATTAATGCGGAGGAAGCATTCATTTGTTCGTCGAAAGTGCCTGGGGCAACCTATAAACTTGGGTGAAAATATTCCCACTTGAACGTTCTTGAGGGTGATTTCTTGCACACTTCAGGATGTTGCTCTGTCCACAGTCTCGTTCAGTTCCCTCCACTGACTGATATGAGGACTGAAGTCGAGGTCATCCAGAGTGGTAGAAGTACGTGGGATAGATGGCTACCCCACAACCTGAGCACTTCAGCTCGTGTCCACTTCTTGTTCCTCGTACGATATCGGTCTTGAAGATTGCTGCATTGAGGTCTTGCCTCCTGGCTATTCCGGTTGGAATCCCGATCGCAACCACCATAACACCTGTTCGTGGAAAGGAAGTAAAAGAATACGACCACTGAGGAGCAATTTCTGAGTCTCGTTTTGTTAGGCCTTTCACAGTTCTCCTAGCTCTTCATTTATTTGAGTAATTGCCAACATAATACCAGAAGAGCACTTCACACTTTTACACCTTCAAAGCGTACCCCTGTTAGCACTTGGAAGTAGTAGCTCTGTCGGATGTGAACAAGATTTATATGTAAGTGTGCAAGGAAGCTATTGAGGAGGAAATTATTCCACAACGCAATGTGTAGATACACTAGATTCATTTGACTAGCCTCTTCCACTTTTAGAAGCGGTGAGGTTTAAAAGTTATCCCTTTGTCAAGCATTGTTGGCTATGGACATTGTGATCTCCTTGACGGCAATTGTAAGTGTTTTACGCCAGATTGGGAGAAAACACGATGACTCACTATTTCTTGTGGCCGAAGTCCTGATGTCTTCTTCTGCAACTTAACTTTGGCCTAATTGTCTCTCAGGTGACAAATACTGCCATTCGTGGACATTAGCGCCGTACAGTTATGCAATCGTGATATTTTATGCCTAGCAAAATGAAATTCCATTCCAATCAATTATCAATGAGCATCCATTTGAGGAAATATCTCCCCACATGATACCTCTTGATTTCGGATGGCCGACAAATGTCGTGCAATTGTCGGTGGAGTTCGCAGCAATGCCTCGTGGTGACCTGTCAAGTTCAGGCGGTGAGATGAGATTGTAACTACGCATTCTACTCAATTCCAGGCTTCGTCACAAAAACTAGCCAACGAGTCTGAGGGAAATGTGATTTGTTGTTATCTGTAACTTCTCAACTCCAGTTTACGTTGGTTGTAGAAGGGTATCTTAATTAACTGACAGATGTGTGACAAGAATTGACTTTTAGCGTTTTGAATTAATTTCGGAGTCAGAAAAGTGGATGAATGCTTCATTGGGAATGGCAAAACCATCTACCACCCACATAATGGACCCTACAACTCCAAGTCTCACACCACTTCATCTTCCCAATGCTATCCTTACTTCACGTGTGCCTCTGGCTGCTTCATCGTTCGGTTCTGTTTTAGTGTGTTTGTTTGATACTCTGTTGCACAAGGAATTGTTCACTACAAATTATTCTCTTCCACTTTTATTCCACTTCCCATAGAGTCAACTACTAGTACTTTCATTGCTAACATCACTCCGACCTCTACACTTAAAGTCGGGTTGGTGACAGCGGGGTCTGCAAGGGATGTTCCAATCCCCCTCCCCACACCAACCTGTGGTCCCAGGACACCTCGTGATTACGGTATTGCAAAAGAAAAAGTGCATTTTTGGTTTGGCCTGACCCTACCACCTTATTTACGTGATCTTTCACCTCTAATTTGTGACTTCTACGCCTGTCTACGTATTTGCATCTGCGCTGTTTCATTTACAAACCAGGTTACCTCCTGGCCAAATCTCAGCTTCATTCGTCGTTTGCGAATCGCCTTCCCTCTGTGATCTGCGCATTACTTCGTGCCACCCCTCAGCCACCATCTAGTGGTTTCCCTTACACTTCTACGTCTTCTGCTATAGTGTGAGGTCAACGCATAAACTATGTGCACTATATTTGGGAAGCTCGTGACCTATTTGAAGGTGAAGAAGTTAAAAAAAGGTAGCACCTACTCCTCATTCAGCCAGTTTGAATGAACCGGATCCTCACAACTGCAACTGTGACAAGGGATCTGCAACGACATGCTGATAGGTAGAGAACAGCCATATGGATGGAACAAAGGCAGCAAATGAACCACTTATTTGCCAGATGGAGCCCCCCTAGTATCTCGGCTGAGGTCACTCTATAGGCTTCCCACCTAGCCAGGCAGCATCATTGATAGGTACCGATTAAGAGGCTGAGCTACCGCCACCCATTTGTTCTCCAATGGACAACTAACCACCTCAACAGTAATCTATGGCTTTTCATCACTTACAAAGACGTAAATTTGGAGATAAGTCGAAATGGAGTGATATGGAAGGAACAATGCCACTATCTCCACCTAAGCATTTTTTCGTCTTTGATGTAGAAAAAGTGATGAGAATGCGGATGACAAGAAGAATGGATTATTAGGTAATTTATCCTCTTGTTGAATCGCTTAATTCAAGATTTTAGAGTGAATATTCCCTCCTTCCTTTGTTCCCTCAAACCTCCACGAAACATCATTGCCATCCATTACGCTTGTTCCACCCACAATCTTCCTTCAACCCTCCTCCTAACACACCAATTTCACACACATAACTACTTCTTGAGCCATTCCTTTTAGTGCCACCCACCATTACCGCATTGTCTCTTCCAGTTCTCCCATAACCCCCACTTCTATACATGCTTACACAGTGAGGCGAGTGTTCTACCGCAAAGGATGTCAGCGTGTGAGTGTCTATGCAGTGACCATATAGGCACAGGTTATCATAAATCCCTACACAGGCCCCATCCCTGCTCCCATCGGTCCCCACATTCCACCTCTCTTTCGCATTAATTAAGCTTCTTCCGACCCACATTCCTTGGCATTCGTACCACATCACTTCTACCACTCCTTCCATTTATGTGGCCTTATTGACTGGATGGCAAGATGTCCGATCGCAATGGGATAGTGTGCCTTATGTTCCTCCTTCTCGCCTCACAAACTCTCAACCAGGCCGATTACTTCCTTCTCACACGAAAGATTAACTATGAGTGTGAATAGTGCAGCAGTAATAAGGGCTCAAATTCATACTTGGAAGTGGAAGAGTAAGAAACAATGTCACTCACACTGTGTGAATCTTATTTAACCTGTAAAATTTGCGAAAAATGGGTACAACACAGAAAGGAAGGTTCGATTAATAGGTTTTGATTCTCTTTTGTCGCCTTTTCGCCGGTAGGAATTCGGACGGAATTACCTACTATCTTCAACCACCCAACCGCCTACGCACACATTCATGCACAAATCTACACGTAAACCCACATTTACTATGTAAAAGGTGGGCCACCAGTGAGTGTGCTACAAATTGCCAACATTTTTGCAGTCTAATCGATGTCTGCTATCTCCAAGCCCATTGGCCAGTAGTAGAACACCTTACTTGTGATTGGACAGACACAGCCCGACACACAGGCTCCCATTTCACTCCACACAGACGGCTTGGGCCATCTCCCCTTAGTTGCACGAATCGAAGCCATGTCGAACGTTCCGCCTCCCAGTGGTCTTAGCTATCAAGTTAAAAAGAAGGTAGATAGATTGTCACCTGTTGCTGTTGATATTGTGTTTGTGTCATACATATTTGTTTCTTTTTTTCATTAGCTCGAGGGCAAACGGGACAAAGATCAAGAGAATGAGACTCTTGACTGGATTGAGGCCCTTACTGGACTCAAGTTGGACCGTTCTAAGCTCTATGAAGACATACTGAAGGATGGCACCGTTTTGTGCAAGTAAGCTCTTCCTCGGATCACTTCATCGCTAAATTTCCCTTCTTACCGTCTAGGAGAGGTGGTAAGGTAATCATTTTCGCCTCTGTTTGTTCAACTGGCAGTTGTTTACTGGGAAAACTGGTGGAACGACCCTCCTAAAACAAAAAATGCATGCCACAAGTACAAGTGGCTTTATATGAGTAATTTGGCGATTCCTCTTTACTATAGATGGAAATTGTTTTAATTCTTAAATTTTACTGCTTTATTTCTTCTAAGGAAATTTCTGTTGACAACAAATGTCACCTGATTGAAATGCAGCAAAATTCGAAGTAAACATATAAATCAGGAGGTATTTCATCGTGGGAAAATTGTCCTTCAATAAAGTGGAGAAAAATCAGACGAATGTTTGAAAAGAAATTACATATTTAAAAATAAAGTAATTTCAACCTCCTTGCACCAAATTTTGGCTTCCAGAAGTCTATTAAAAAAAAAGGAAGGGGCTGTGAAAGAAGGGATTGGGATTTCATCCTAACAACACAACTGCCCGGTGTTTGGCTTGGGAAACGCCAAAGCCTCACTGATTAACTAATGTTTGTCACTTACTTGTTCAGTTATTTCACTATTTTAAGAGTAAAACCTTTGCTAGAAAAGGAGAGACGATATAAGCAGTTTGGTTTTCACTTTGGTAGACTCATGAACAGCATCAATCCGGGCTGCATCAAGAAGATCAATGAGAACGCCACAATGCCCTTCAAGATTATGGAGAACATTAGCGCCTTCTTGGAGGCGATAAAGGGCTACGGTGTACCAGTGGGTGATCTCTTCCAGACTGTCGATCTCTTTGAGAAGAAGGACATTGCCCAGGTCACCCGAACTCTCTTTGCTCTTGGACGCACGGTATGTTCTCCCTCGTCCCTCACTCTCTCTTTCCATGCGACATTCTAAGGTCCTCCAGACTCACTGAGATAAAAGAGACTGCCCTTCTATAGTGCTGCAGGTAGAATTCCAGGTTCCGATTCGACTCAATAAGTCCATGGCCAAAGAGGTCAAGCAATCTGTAAAGCTATTGTCTTGACAACCCCAATTGACGTTGTATTCGCAGAATATCCGTATTAACCGCGTCACTGTAAGGCTGTTTGAATTGAGTGGTTTGGAAAACTGTTTGATGCTTGAAGGGTATGTAACACAATGTCAAAAAGTGTTGGGAAATTGTTCAAAATGACTGTGCGATTGGTTGCCCCAATGTGGAAAACGGATGCGACCTTTTCTGTTTTAGCGATCATTTCTTTTCATCATTCACAAAACAAGGGGTTTTAGAGAAGCAGAGATTAAAAGGAACAAATTTTAATCGAAGTTATTTGCTGCGCTACCGACTGGACAACTCTTTGAAGAAGATTCCATAAGTGGATACATAAAATTCCCATTTTATAGCTCTCCAGTTGAAAGTAGGAAAAATTGTGAAGGTGATAAGGCATTACACTTTTCTCATCGTGGACATAAATCGTTGTCAAAAACAGAACATTGCTGTGCGAACAAAGTGCTGTCCAACCGACCAAAAGAGGAGGTGGCGTCACTGGGGACAGGCTACGTGGACATGCCTTTATCCAATCAGGCGGGGGTGAAAACCGGACAAAGCCGAGGAAGAACTGCACCACATTCACCTGTTTGAGTAGTTAGCATTTATGTCAGGATGAGAGTCGCCTAAAATGTCAGCTTTGTCGGAAATGACGAGTACTGACGATCTAATCGATGCAATTTAACATTGAAAGGATTCATAAAACCGGATTTGAAGTCAAACAGACTAGGATGCTAGGAATGGACTGTGCTCGATTGTATGTGGTGTTTTACTATTTTTGTATTCCTTATTGTTGGCAGTGCCAAACTCACCCGGAGTACACTGGTCCTGTGTTGGGTCCAAAACTCGCCACGGAGAATAAGCGTGAATTCACGGAGCAACAGCTGCGAGAAGGTCAAAATGTGGTGAGTCTGCAGTATGGCTCGAACAAGGGCGCCAGTCAGGCTGGTCTCAACATGGGCAAGCAGCGCATGATCATGGATTAGATTCGCAACACTTTACTCGTCCTTCCCTCCTTCCTCCTCTACTTCACCCTCCTTCTCCCCTTTCCTCACTTCTACTCATTCAGCCTTGTGTCTGCAATCTCCTCTCTTTCTTCCAATTTCTAGGTCGTTTTCAGTTGTTCCAACACATCTGTATTAATTTTAATCCCTCTTGCTATTATATAATACACAGCCATCGCTTAACTTTTCCTGTGAGAGGGAAGTCACCTATTTGGTCAAATCTTTATGAGACCATAAAAACCATAGACACGAAATTAACGTAATGGGATCAAACATCTTATCATCTAGTCATATTGCCGCGCAATTAGAAGGAGCAACAGAAGTGATGTGGCACGGAAGCCAAGGAATGTGGGTCGGAAGACGTTTAATTGATGAAGAAGAGGGTCAGGATGTAAGGGATGTTAGGAATCGATGGGTGCTTAGGGATTTATAGTTGCTGCACAGACACCCACACTGGCATTTATTGTGACAAAACACTCCCCGAACTGGGCGAGAATGTTGAGAAATAAAGGCTATGGGATTACGGAAAGCAATAATGCAGTAATGGTGGGTAGTAGTGAAGGGAATGGCGATGCGTGTGGAACTGGTGTAGAAGGAGGAAGGTTGAGGAAGAGTTGTCGATGGAACCATCATAATGGATGGCAGTAATTTTCGATAGAAGTTGGAGGAGGCGAAGGAAGGAGAGACAAGTCACTCCAGAATCTCAAATTGTACAGCTCAATAAGATTAGTGGCATAATAATCCATCCTCTTGTCACCCGCATGGTCATTACCAAAGACGAACAAATACTCAGATTGAAATAGTGAAACTGTTTCTTCTTGACTATCCTAATTCAACCTGTGTCCGATTTTATGCTTTTTTTAGGGAGGAAGAGTCATTTGTTATTGTTGAGGTGGTTGGCTAGCCACCAGAGAACAGATGGGTGGTGGTATTTCAATCTGTAAATCGATACCTGTCAAACGATGCAACCTAGGGAATTCGGGACCCTTAAAACAGCCTCAGCAGAGATATTAGGGAGGCTCCGGTTAGTGAATATTACACAGTTGTTACCTACGTTATGGCTACGTGACTGTCCTCCCCTCACTCGCATATTATTGTTGATCTAACACTACATTTGTGGTTGTATGGGTCCATTTCATTCAAATGCGTCGGAATGAGGAGCAATTGACACATCTTTAAACATCGCAACCAGTCACCTGCTTACCCACATGCAGTGCACATAGAATGTGTTGACTTCCCACTGCGACAAAAGATGTGGAAGCGTAAGGGCAACCTCTAGCTTTCAGTTGATATTAAGATTACATTATCCGATGGATAAAAACACGAGGGCTGGTTGGGGGCCACTTAGTGTGCAGAAAAATTCACAAATTGGAGGTGACGGATCACGTAAATAAGGTGATAGGGTCAGGTCGAACAGCTATGCACTTTTTCATCGGCAATACCGTAATACCGAGGTATTCTGAGGTCACAGGGTGGTGTGGAGAGGGGGATTAGAGCATCCCTTGCAGATCCCACTGCCACGAGCCGGACTGGAAGCGTACAGGACGGATAACAATTCTTAATGAGGAAGCAGCAACTTGGAATTTTGTGCATCGAGTAGAGATACGTCTCAGATGTGAATGGATGGTCTTGTGGAAAAGAGAAAAGAAGTTAGTTTCAGTGGACAATTCCGTGTATCACAGTGTATCAAATGGACACACAATCATGCACCTGAGTGAGGAATCAATCACAGACACACATGAGGTAGAGATAGTCTTCTGAGGATGAGGTGGCGTGTGGCTTGGAATTGCTGAAAATGGATAGTTCTATCACAGGCGATTATTCTTGGAATGCCTTTGAAGGCTCAAAAGGCATTCACTTTTACAAGTCTGTCGATTGATAAAAAATTCATTCTGAGAAGCTTTTGCCGCTTATTTTCGAAGTTACAAACAACAACAAATCACCTTTCACTATGGTTCGTCGATTATTCTCCATGACGAAGATCAGAAGCAAGTGGAATAAGTTCCCGGTTCCGTTTCATTGCCTACATTTTGTAAGTTATCACGAGACATTGTCGCTACTTCCACAAACAAGCCCAAGATCTTCATCGGTCACCTGTAATCAAGGAATATCATGTAGAGAGAAGATATTCCAGTCAAATGGGTGCTTGAATGATAAATGATTGAAACGAAATTGCATGAAGCTTGTCTCATTCATAACTTCTAGCCACAAAATATCACTAGGTAAAAGTGAAGTTCTAGGAGTGGACATCGGGATTTCGGCCACAAGAAATAGTGAGTCATCGTGTTGTCTCCAAATCTGGCGTAAAACACTTACGATTGCCGTCAAGGCGATCACAATGTCCATAGCCAACAATGCTTGACAAAGGGATAACTTTTAAACCTCACCGCTTCTAAAAGCGGAGGGGGCTAGTCGAATTAATCTAGTGTATCTACGCATTGCGTTGTGGAATAATTTCCTCCTCAATAGCTTCCTTGCAAGCTTGCATATAGAACTTGTTCATATCCGACAGAGCTACTACTTCCAAGTGCTAACAGGGGTACGCTTTGAAGGTGTAAAATTGTGAAGTGCCTTTCTGCTGTTATGTTGGCAATTACTCAAATAAATGAAGAACTAGTAGAATTGCGAAAGGCCTAACAAAACGAGACTCAGAAATTGCTCCTCAGTGGTCGTCTTCTTTTACTTCCTTTCCACGAACAGGTGTTGTGGTGGTTGCGATCGGGATTCCAACCAGAATAGCCAGGAGGCAAGTCGCCGATATCGTACGAGGAACAAGAAGTGGACACGAGCTGAAGTGCTCAGGTTTTGGGGTAGCCATCTATCCCACGTACTTCTACCACTCTGGATGGCCTCGACTTCAGTCCTCATATCAGTCAGTGGAGGGAACTGAACGGGACTGTGGACAGAGCAACATCCTGAAGTGTGCAAGAAATCACCCTCAAGAACGTTCAAGTGGGAATATTTTCACCCAAGTTTATAGGTTGCCCCAGGCACTTTCGACAAACAAATGAATACTTCCTCCGCAACAATTCCTGCCCCGCGATGCCACCGTGAGGCAAGAATACGTGTCAACTAATATGGCACTCACTTGCCGAAAGCAGATGTACCCTTCCCATTCTAAGTTTTATGGTGTCGACACACCTCCACACTATCGACGACGATCGACTTACGATGAGTGGCTCCCACTCCTCCTTCCAGTCCTCCAGACTTCGAAGGAGTTAGTAGACAGGTGTGGAGCATGCGATGATTAAAGGCGTTTGTGTTTTGTTGACCTGCGATACCTCGTGGAAAATTGTAAAGAGGGATGTTTAGAGGCGCCTTCTGCAGCTGTTTCGCCTCTGTCCGAAGAGACTTTCCGAACACATACGACTGCCTCATGTGAGATAGAGCCTCTGAAAAACAAAAGCATCTCATTTATCAATTTACACATGGATGTAGAAAGTGGTAAATAACCCATTACAACGAAAGATCGGTGAGAAAGTCTTGGCAGCGTGTGTTAAATCAACAAAGCTGAATGAATGCCTCAAAGGCTCTGACGATTTCCCTTAATGTGAATGTCTTCGATTAGGCTTGGATAGACTACCAACTACCCAAGCAAGCGGCGCCGATGTGTACTTTCACTCTCTCGACGCTATACCATAACCATAAGAGGTTCTGAGCTTGTAGACCCTCCTGGCACCAAATTGACTTCAGCAGTACAGGTCGGATTGCCATTGGTAATGAGTACTGGGGGACTCACAGCTCTTAGTTTTGTGCACTGAGTAGAGATACATCTGAGGCAATATTGGTTGGTTCTTTGGAAGAGAGGATGAAAGTGGAAGAGAATAATCTGCAGTGAACAATTCCTTGTGCAACAGAGTATCAAACAAACACACTAAAACAGAACCGAACGATGAAGCAGCCAGAGGCACACGTGAAGTAAGGATAGCATTGGGAAGATGAAGTGGTGTGAGACTTGGAGTTGTAGGGTCCATTATGTGGGTGGTAGATGGTTTTGCCATTCCCAATGAAGCATTCATCCACTTTTCTGACTCCGAAATTAATTCAAAACGCTAAAAGTCAATTCTTGTCACACATCTGTCAGTTAATTAAGATACCCTTCTACAACCAACGTAAACTGGAGTTGAGAAGTTACAGATAACAACAAATCACATTTCCCTCAGACTCGTTGGCTAGATTTTGTGACGAAGCCTGGAATTGGGTAGAATGCGTAGTTACAATCTCATCTCACCGCCTGAAATTGACAGGTCACCACGAGGCATTGCTGCGAACTCCACCGACAACTGCACGACCTCCGTCAGCCTTCCAAAACCGAGAGGTATCATGTAGTGAGACGATATTTTATGTCCTCTAGGCACAAATTATCACACAATCAGACGATGCCAATGCCCCCAGAGAGTGTCTGCTAGGCAAAAGTCAAGTTTTAGGAGAGGACATCGAGATTTTGACCACACAAAGTAGTAAATCAACATGTTATGTCCCGATCTGGCGCAAAACACCCACGATTGCCACCCCCAAGAGGTCGCAATGTCCATAGCCATTTTCAGGTCGTCCCATAAGCATCCCAACGATGTTTGACAAAGAAACAACTGTTGAACCCCACCCGCCCTTGAAAGTGGAAGAGGCCAGTCAAACAGGCATGGAACGACAAACTGGCCGTCACTGAGGCTTAGGGTTAATTTAAATGCATCCAGATTGCATTTACTTGTTTGATGAATCCCGCTAGAACCTTTGCCTGGAAAATGATACACTTCCAAACCGATCATTCCATCATTTGCAAGGAACATGAAAGATTCTTCTTTGATGCTAATTTCAAGTCAGCAACTACAAGTTATTCTTTAGTTTCACCAAATAATAGAGGATCTTGCCCAGCGTGATGCACCACTAAATATGGGTAGTTAGAACCACTTCTCTGAGGCGGATGCCACACCGCTACTGTTTGAGACTGCACAGATGGTCTTGACTTCACTCTAGCCCTGCTACAGACAAGAGGCTTGCGCTCATGGTCACCGCATCATTACCCTGGGAGGCTCTATCAAGCAACCATCGGCAGCGTCAAGTATCGGATCGACTCACTAAATGCCTTTCAAAAAGTCAATTTTACTTTACCAATTACATGGACGATGAAATTCCTACTGGATAACGCTGCTGAATGTTGAGATCTGGAAGACATGAAAACAATTATTCAAATCTACTGACGGAAAATAAGATTCTCGAAGTGAACCTTTTTTGAGGAATCCTTATTGACCTTAAATATGCATACATAATTATAAATTGTAAAAAAGGCGTTGGACACTTCCACCATTACCTTTTTCCGAGTTGCGGTCGCAGAAGAAAGCTAACATCATTACAACGTATATGTATATGACCGGCTTTACAGTACCATGAGGAAATTGGCAACCTTATTCAGAAATATGAAATCTTTAAAATGTTTTATACTTAGTTAAACCTGATATAAATTTAGGAAATTCTATAGAGGAGGAGGAGAGCACAGGTTTAAATATCCATCAATAGTTCCCTGACGGTCGAGTCGAAGCCAAAAGAGGGTCGGTTAAGCATCTCCATGGCCGCGTTGGCAAGCCGTTCCCTGAAGGCAGGTTCATCGTCATCTTCGTTGGAGGTGGACAGAGCCTGTTCCAAAACCTCCTCCAGTCCAGCCCGCAGTCGCTCTGCCACCACCACCGCGTTCAACGTCCCCAGATCGGTCTGTGAAAGAGGTTGCCAAAAATAGGTATTTTTTAACAATTTAATTTGAGAAAAAAACGAGGACTAAATGGAAGACAGAATCCCAAATTAAAACGGATTTCCAACCTCGATAAATGCCGTTTTTGTTGCATTGTTTCAACTTTGCATTCACCTCGAGCAGGAGCGCCTTCCAGTCTCATTCAAGCAGCGTTTATCAGCCACGGGAAGATGTATTTGATCATAGAAACTCAAAATAGGTAGTGCCACAATGATGACACCAAAAAAATGTCAGAATTGTCTTTTCACACGCTAATGTCACCAGCAAGATGACTTAGTGGGAACTTTTGGCCTAGCCAGAACTGGTGTCTTGGTAAATGGCATTGCTGTTTACCAGGAACCACACCAACACCAATTGGAAAACTCGTCCTTGCATAAACCTCGGAAGCAGGAAAAAAGTACAACAGTTGATTTACCAGATCCAGAATATGAAAAATGATTTAACAAAAGGCTATAGATGTATGCAGCGGATTGACTAATTCGTTTGGGCGTTTCGTGTTCATCGTCCTGTTTATAATTATATTTGGCGGTGAAGGTGCACTTGCGCTCTATCAGAAATTTTAAAAAATCTCTAATTTTTTTCAGAGGAGAATTAAAGGGAGAATTGCAAATGGAAAAACACTGGTTTTTTGAATCATTTATTAAGACTGACAATACTGTGCACCAAAATGAAATCAGCGACTTTGAAAAATGTATAATGCGAAAACAAGCTTGCTCCCTTCACTTCATCCATCCAAAGAAGCAAGTTTGACTTTTCCTGTCTTCCATTAATTACTTAAAATTGCCAAAAGTTCAAAAACTGCACAAATGAAGAAATAAAGTCAAAAGTTGGAACCTAGCTAAGTAAAACGGCAAATATTTGACAGTAAATAGGTAAAACACACTAAAGTCGAGCAGAGACTCCGTCCCTGAAAAATTCCAAGTCAAGGCAAAAGATAGCTTGCAATCACCTTTCTCATTTTTTACATGAATAAATTCAGTATCGCCTTCTGTCAGAAACATCGGTCTCCCTCTGCGAATAATTGTTCCATTTTGCAATCGAATAAGGCCAGAAGTAGTGTCACTACCTTTTGACAAGAACTGAAAAAAGGAAGCTTTCCATCACGATCCAACTCAAAATGAACCAACTGTGCATGATATTCTGCTGGCAGATATCCTTCGTAGTAAATAAACATATTCTGCAAAAAAAGGATAGGGAAAACTTGGAAGAAAAGTTAAACGTTAAAAAGCAGTAAGCGTGAAGGTAACACATCAGTGAATTTCAAAAACTCCGTTACGGTGAAGCTGAAACGGCAAAAATGTGACGGTGAGAGGAAAAAAAGGTGCTACAAACAACTTCCTTTCCCTCTGAAATGATCTAACCAAAATACGACCTTGAAATCTTGACAATTTTGACTTGTTTTGCAATAAGTGAGAAAAAATTCCACACAAGCCAATTCACGAGAGTTTAAAATCTGGTTGCCATTACCACCTTTCCATTGTCTGATTGATGGTGTAGAGCAATTACATTTGTTGCGATCACATCTCGTTTCTCAGTCCTTCGTGAATCGGACTGGAACACTGGTCAATCAATTCCAATGCAACGAGCCATATTGGAATAGTAGTTTTGAAGATTTACAGCAGAACTGTTAAAAGCCACATCAATCTCCAACTACCGTTCCAACCTCCAGTTCTAGGCCTCAACCAGCAAGGAGGTCAAAACGACTGCTTAAAGTATTGGGAGTAAATACTGAGGATCTAGCATTTTACCGTTCTGTGGCAATTCGGAAATAACCCAGGTAAATGGCTATGCAATATGTTCAAGAGATAAAAGGAAGAGAGCGAAAGAAAAGGGTAGAACTCTGAGGAGTTTTGCTATATCTTGTGTTTTTAGAGACAGCTTGGGGATTAATTAAAATTGGCGTGTTAAGACCATACTCCAGTCGTGTGTAACGTGAATGGCGAAAATAACAGCCAAAATTTGTCGTGGATGTCAATTAATAAATGATTTCAACCTACACGCATTGGTAGGTGACAATAAGCTTCAAAGAGTACAAATTCATCGTTCATTGCTTCGTTCGGTGGAGTTACAAAAACACATTGATGGATAAAAAAATGGCTTAACAACTAAAAAGTGATGGGAAAAGGCTTTTGCGTCCAGTGCAGAGCTCGCTAAACAATCTCATATGTCATTAATTTCACCAAGACTATCCATCATCCGCGCCACACGCCTTTAACTTGGGAGACACGAACCCAAGTGAAACGGGTAGTTCAGTTGCTGAAGACCAGGCAATTACGAACGAAATTCATGTACTCTAAATAATAAAACACAAGGCCATGCAAGGAGAACGTACTCTTCAAAAACGAGAACAGCTGTCAGACACAAGACATCTGTCAAGCATGGTGGTGGTGATGAAGTAAGGCGAGTGGAGGACAAAGCGAATTCGATTCGTGATGCCTAAGCCACTAGGCTTTCAACCCTTCTAGCTGGTAGTTCTTGAAGCTTACAACAAAACTGGGGATAAATCGGATTGAGATTTTTAATACCAAGCGACCCGACTTGTGGTGGATGTTAAGGGCATTAAAAGAAAATGCGAACCCACCGACAGGCAGGGAGAGAATAGGACAATACAAGCAGAAAGACCTGGTTTTGCTCCTGCGATGAAGCATCGCTCCTTATGGATTCACCAAGACGAACCCATAGGGATTCCACCTTTTCCTCTCGCGCTGAGGCGGTCTCTGCCTCCGCCACAAGGTCCGACGGCAGACCAATCGACCGAGCCACTTGGAGGCCGTAACTCTGGTCGCAGACACCTACCGAACATATAATAGGCGGGATAAAGAGAACTAATAGAAAATCCGGGGGGGAAATGGGGGAGGAATTACAAGCTACTGTTATGAGTACTCACGACCAAGAGAAAGTACAGAGCTAGGCAATTAAAGACTTCAAAATGGATTAGTATTTTGAACAAATGTGGTAGTTAAAGAAGCCTCCTGCCACGATGCAGCATTTTCTAAAGAGCACTTTGTTTCTGGGAGCCAAGAAAAACTTAGTCCCAGGCATCTGTACTTCTACCTCACTGTTAGTTCTCAACTGTACGTCCTATTTGTATTGGTATCGTCAAGAAAATGCGATAGCCATTAAGTGGGAAAATGTCGATGAGAATGAGAACGGAGATGAGGCGGCACCTTTCGTTCTCATTTCCCCTCCTCTCTCTACCATTTAAAACGAGTCATTTTAACGAGTACAACCGTAAACCAGTTAAACTTTTGCAGCAACTTCATGTGTGACCAATTATGGAACGAAATGGTGCACACATTAAGTGTGGAATGCATAGATTGTAAGCAGCATGTGATTCGGCTACAACTAATGTTTTATGCCCTTTATAGAACGTCTGAATAAAAAGCACAAAAGGTGCTTCTCATCTCTGGTCTGTCAGTCGACACGTTTAATGACGTGGATGAGAGAGGTGAAAGTGGACAAAGTGATGACTTTTGAAGTGCATTTCTACATGTAAGAGCCGTTTGCCTAGTGGCTTTCTCCACAACTTTCGCTTCGTAACTGGTTTAAGCGTAATAGACTTGTTTCCTCACTCACGTTGAACACGAATGAAGTATGTTCTGGACATGGTCAGTAAATACAGGCATTCCTTCAAAAATTTCGAAAACAAGGAATCGTATTTAAAGTCATGCACTTTGGAGTTGTGGGAATCACCCAATTCCGTGTGGTTCGATCCTCACTTCACGATATCTGGGGTCGATACAGCTAGAAAACAGCGCGTAGTACGGAAAAGGGTACCGTATCGATATATTGGAGAGACATATTTTTCGTTACACTCATTTTGCAAGTCACTACTACCAGGAGCACTGAAAACGATTGAATATCACGCCGCGGATGGGATGAGGGATAGTGAATTTATTTTTCTTACTGCTAACTGCTGCTCGAGATAATCCATCTAGATCGTAGTAAGAATTTTTAACGACAATGCAAAAAGTTGATTCCATTGCTGCAGCTAGATCGCTAAGTGTCTGGTATAAAGACAAGATGATGAAAGGATACTCTTACACTTGTGCGGTGGAGTAGAACAGATGATAATTATACTTCATTTCTTACGACAGATTATCACGCCGTCCTGATTGAATATCTGCCCTTAAGAGGCAAAAAAAGGTATCCCAAAACGGAAGGGCATCATAAAACTGGAGTGAGGTGATGGTAAAAAGGATCTAACTATAACTTCGGACAATCGCACCAGTTGAGTAAGAAAAAGTATCGGCACTGTGGTGCGAGACAACGTCGAAATCAGAAGTAAAGAGGTCAGTGAGAATGTGAGTTAGACGCAATTTTTAATGATTCTACCATATCATCACTGTTCATCCTGGGGTTTATGGACTGGCTCAACAATTAGCGCTGTGTGGAAGAAACATAGCGAATAAATACAGCTTTGGTAAAGGCAAATGAGAACGCATACCGGAAAGGAAAGTGAAGGCTAATTCGGAACCAAACTAAGAATAGGTAACTAATTGTTTACAATGAGAACGCTGATAGAGGCAAACTTGATTGACTTTGAGTGTGGATTAAAAAATTGTGGCGAAAATACAGCTCACATATGGCGAAGCAAAAAAAACGGTAGTTTTTAGCCGTATTTAAAAAAATGTATGATAAAAGGAAAATAAATGACATTTTGGCTAGACTGACCGGGTTCAACCTTGTAAAGCATGACGACATCAGAATCAGGGATGTTTGAGGAGTCGGAGGGAGAATGTTGAAGGACTTCGGCGGACACTCTATAGTTGGCCACAAGGCCGGGCAAGAGGTGGGCCAGGGAGGTGAGTTCATGGAAATGTGTGGCGAAGAGACAGAAACATCCCACATGACATGCAAGATGCTCCGAGATGGCCCAGGCCAGCCCAAATCCGTCGTACGTCGAAGTGCCCCGGCCCAACTCATCCACTATGACCAACGAGTCGCGGGTGGCCAACTACAGAGTTGAATATGAATATAAATATGAATATCGGCAGCATGCTTCGACTGCAGTGACTGCAGGCAAAGATACCGGATGTGAAAGGCAGTAAATTAAACAGAGCTTTGAAGTTAGTATGCACGAAGGGCTAGGCAATAAAAAGGAGGGCTGACATATCTTCCAAGTTGACAAGGTGATAGACAGAGTAAGTGGGCGTTTATGAAACCGGATGAAGACTGAATAAGGATCAAAACCATTCAGATTTGGGATGCGTTAAATGACCTGATGTGGCCGTTAACAGAATCCGGAAAGAACTAGCCCACCTTCGCCTCAACTTGACTACATCACTTGAGCCTGTCGTTTAAGCACCGTGGCTGAGCAGACCTGGAGCCCACAAGTATGAGATTGAATTGACCTCGAGTTGTGGCGCTGACGTGACACGGTCAGCGGCCACATTCTAACTTGGTTACTCCCCCGCAGTGAAGCAATAGTAGCAGTTGCATAATGCCCAGAAATGACTGGTCTACGTTTACCGCCCCTACAAATCATCGGTATTCACCTGACTAGATCATTATACTTTAGCAAACCTAAGTTCTCAATCCCAAATTCCCCAAGGCGTCGACGTTGGCTTCTTCTTAAGCGCCATGAACTTCATGCGCCTAAACAGAGCATTTACAAAGCACCGTATTGGAAATCAGCTAAAGAAGAAAGGTGCTCCATTATTCGGAGGAAGACGGCTCATGAGGTCCACAGGATTGAATTAATAGAAAAATAAGCCAAAATAGAAAATTCCGTCAAATACCAAATTCATTCGTGAAAAATAATCCCTAATTACAGTATACTATTCATCTCCTTCCCACAAAAATACGAATGCGTTAAAGAATTCCGCTTTTATAGAATTTTTGCCGCCAGAAGCCAAGAAAAAAAATGCAACCTTAGACACTTCCATTCCCGACAACTCCACCTTTATTGCCCAACTGGTTATTCTATTTAATAATGTGATCATTTGACTGTCTAGTGTTACTGACAGGAAAAGGTGATAATCATCACTTGGTGGATAGCGCCAGGAGGAATATGGAGAATGAGAGCGATGGAAAAGCGGCAAGAACCCCTCCCCCACTCATTCTCAATGCAGGGGATGAGTTAAGGCACACCTGGCGATGAATACTGAACTGAATGACTGCAAAAGAGGATCTTCAAGTGATCTGAACGGTAACGATGTATGAATGCGTACAAAAGAGATCGGTTGTTACTCTTAGCGTAATTACACACAGTAATAGTATATCCGACTACCCGCACTTTTTCGCGCTCCCACGAATTAGTCGCCACACTGACCGCATGAAACCCAGCCAATGCCATCTGCAACCGCTAGACTCGCGAGCCTTCTGTGCATTGATAAATTTATCGCCATAACAGGTGGCTTGTGATTTCGTCAAGGAAAAATCGCACGCTACGTTGGTGTTAGCGTAGGTAAACCGACTTCAGGTCTACAGTCTTGATTTTGCGAGCTAAATATTGCGACAAAAGGACAGAGGGAGCCAAGACAAGGAGGCTATTGGAATGATATTGACATTTGGTCAAAGCAACAACTCCAGTCCCCCACAATGTTCAGTAACAAAAGGAATGGAAACGAAATAAACGGTTAAAGAACAGACGCAAGTGAAGATTTGGTAAAGTGGCAAAACCTGACACGTCGCCTAGCAGGGATCTGTGGTCATTCCTAGCCTTGAGTTAGATTTACAAGGTAATTAATACCAATTCTATACACAAATAGAGCTTGGGGCAGGCTGAGTGATGAACCACAGACATTGTTTAAACACCATATCTGCATCGCAAAGAGATTCATATAAACTAGAGGTCAACACCAGGTGCACAACAACTGGAGGAAAGCAGGCCAAACGCACCCGGAGGACGGTGACAGTTTCAAGCATTTCAGCCATGAAGGTGGAGATACCACGGAGTTGACAATCGGCAGCTCCGACACGTGCCATGATGGCATCCACGGGGACGAGGTCGGCAGCAGAGGCGGGCACGAAACTCCCTGCCTGTGCCATTGCCACTACCACGCCAGCCTGCAAGGCAAAACAGACAAAGTAGAACCAGCGAGGCCATATTACTCATTCTACTTCCTATCATTCCAAGTCAGCTGTCCCGTGAAAGCTACCTCACTCGTTTGTAAACAACCTTTTAGTGCTGGTGATTTTACAGTAATAGCTAGTTAATCACTTTTAATAATCCGCCATCAAAATTGGCGGAGCTAAATCAATCGTACCTTCAAGTGGGCTACCTTTGAACAAGTGATCAGCAAATAATTTCAATTCAGCTAATTTCCATTGCAGAAAAGTTCGACTAGGAATTGTAAATGCCAAGTTATCGAGCGAGAAGCGCCCACAATACGCTGTTGGTCCTACTCTTCTCTCTTCACCTTCTTCTCCGGTTGTCACTATGATTTCATACACAAAAAAAAGATTCCAGCTATCCCAACAATAATGGATGATTTTAATCGACTTGAGCTGGTAAAAAAATACAGATAAATGTATCTAGACTGTTCAAGAGAAAATAGCATCACCTTGAGGGGCAATTTAGAGGTTAAACAATGAGCCATCAGACAAAAAAATACATGGAAATTATTTTACCCAGATTTCAAGTCAAATAATTGGATTGGTCTCGCTCTATGAAGCAGGCAAGCACGTCAAAGGAAAAAAGAGGAACCGCAGCAATATGCTGATTTCAAGAGAATGCTTTTTGGCATTGACGGGCATTTCTGCCGGGTGAGGAGTCCAGTCGCAACCACAGACTCAGTATTTACTGAATCTGTGAAACGAATAGCCAACCCCCCGTTCCACTTTGCTCCAGGATAAAACAAAAGGATAGTCAGATATTCTACATACTGAAGGCGTGATAATCACTTTCAACATTGACGCAAGCAGATATTCTGTCGCACCATTTCTTTATTATTTAAAAAAAAAAAAACACTCAAGGCGAAAGCTTTCACGAAAACACTAGCAATTAATCACTCACTTAAGTATTATGCATAGACATATATAACTTGCTTTTGGGAAGTACCATCGATTTAAATAGATTAATGGTGAAAAGTAAAATGAGCCTCTCATCCATACAATTGGAAAAAAACATGTCCAACTTACCGTAGGTAAAGATTTTAACTAAGAATTGTCTTAAGACAAACTTTTGCGGAAAAAAATTACATTGATATCAAAACGGCGACTAATCCGCATATCAAAAAAAGGAAGATTTTCTTGCCAAAAACACAACTCAACGCAAGAAAACTCGAAAGAATCGCCTCTTGCGAATCGGTTGTGATTAACGGCGGTAGTACTTGACCCAAGCAGACGGTTTTAGATACTAAATTTACTAGCAAAAGATTAAGAGGGGGCAGGGAACACATGGGGCATGCAGTCCTTGATACCACATTCCGATTGTGCTTTCAGATGGCAGATATCGGGGAAAATGAGAAAAATCTTCAAGATATCCAAAAAATCGTGATGAGTTGACGCTTACAAGATTAATGTAATGGGTTTACGACATTTCTTGTTTAACTCCTAATTCGTGCCTAGTCGGATGGAGGCTTTTTTTGCAACAAAACACTGACGAATTATCGCTAATGGAACCTGCTAAATTAGGCAACTAGAAGTGCAGACCCCTTTAGCGTCACAAAAACGGGAAAAGAATAAACACACACGCCCACATACTGGCCACTCAGAAGGGAAATGCGAGTTCTGATGAGTTTGAAAAGCCTGCAGTGCTGTTACGACTATTTACACGTAGAGGCCAGATAAAAGTGGGATTCACCGCGGTCAGTATTGCAAAAACGGCGTACGAAATGCTAAGAATCTGGGGAAAACAAATGTTGCAGCGCCTACTTAGACGACCACAGAGCCTAAATCAGTTATCAATTTTTTTCCTTAAGATCCTGTGTTGCAAGGTTCTGCTATTGTTCACATTTATGCACTATGAAACTGTTAGGCGTCGGCGTGCAAGTGCACTTCCAATTCACATCATATCATGAAGAACCAGTTAGACGTGACTTGAATGTGACCGCCAGATGCGCCCTGGTCGGCTCAATTCGAAAGGTGCAAAACCTACCGTAAGGAGCTGCAGCAAAACAACACGGTGGCCAGAAAAGGATTACTACACGTCGAAGGCCATTAAATTTTAGACCTTCACTTTCTTTACATACGTTATTAAAACGAGCCCTTGGAAAATGAGCGCTCGACAACTGGCACATTTTTGACCATAAATGGCTCTTGTACTTTTGCACTCACTTCAATATTTATTAGGCAAACGCATGTATCATTGGCTGCCAGCACAACCATTCCTTACACACTCAACGCTTCCGAGGCGAGCATCACTTCAATCTTACAAACTGTGCGTGAGAGTGCGTGTGCAATCATTAACTATTAATGTCTTTCCGAGGACTAAACACTCAAAGTCGGAGTTAGCTGCCCAATACTAATGAAGACAACGGAAGACCTCATGCCTCAAAACGCAAACCTTACCAGGGATTTCAGCTTTGCAATCGGGAAGAGTAAGGTAAGGAGAGGAGATACCTCCTTATCCCTATCCCCTATGTTCCATTCTCTTCCAAGACAATGATTATCGGTTCTCCTAAGTATTAGCATTATGCAGTCACATAATCACACGCCAGAGAATGGGCAGTTGAGAAACAAAAGACGAAAACAGAGGTCGCTTTGAGAAAGCAATACATAGCGCATTTGAGAGTGTTTTAACTTACACCACGAATGTAGGTTGATTTTCCACCCATATTTGGTCCAGTTATTGTCTTGAAGATTTGCTTACCTGAAACGACCAGACTAGCCGTTAGTTGGAAAACGAAGTAATACATAAAGCGGTACAGACGAGTAGAGGCACAAAACTCACACAAATACAAATGATTTTGTCAAATTTTTAGTGTATTATTTACATTTGGGAGAAGCAAAAGCGCCAAATTATCTGGGTCCCGATCCCTAGATTGCCAAAAAGGCGAATCCTACTTAAAGCATAAGAGTAACGAAATGTACGTGATAAATTCGCCACCGAAAGAGTCCTACGGATGTGGAAGATTCAAAGAGGTAGATTAACCCACCTCACAGGAATCTTGAGACGCCATAACGGATCGAAATAGTTCCTGACTTTCATAAATAAACGGAAGCCACAACCATGAAAAGCACCAGTCGTGAAAGTATGTACAAGTTCAAAATAACATGTGCTAGAGTCAATACGAATTAAACGCAGCAAACGTTTAGCTAGCGGAATTCCTATGCCAAAAAAAAATATATCAGCTTTATTCTCTTAAATTATAGCGTTGATGTTACTCTGAAATCGCCGAGACACATCGTTTTCACAGAAAACCTCCAGTATCAGACATTAAAGAAACTGACAATGTAAGGACACTACACAGACGAAATTAATTCAACACTAACGGAACGGTATGAAAGTAACGACCCAGTAGTTAGGACTATCTTTTGTCATTTGTGGGTACGCCTTCAAAAAATTCGTCGTTTTGTAGAAAAAATAACCGCTACTTAAAAAATTAGAGCACAAGCACAGTTTTGAGGTGATTTTTGAACCGATCAAGCTCTTTCAGTAACCCCAGCGCGTCAAATAGAGAACAGTTACCGCGTTCAAGATTGACATCATTGGGAATGACGGAGACACCATCCTGGAACTCGAGGCAGGGATGGCGGAAGTCGCGTAGATGAATGCCGCCGCCGCCACCACCATCGGGTTGGTGCGCTGTGACACGTGGGCGTATGTAAGGCTTGGGCGCCGAAATCGCAGCGACCGCCAAGCTGACCACCACGTCCAACTGTGCCGTGCAATTGCCCAGAGCGTAAAGGGGCTCCAAGTAACCGGCTAAAAGACCAAGTGAATCATTTGGTTGATTGGGTTGACTGCTGGGAACGGGGTCTCCATATGCTAAGATGGTTCTATTTCATCTGATTTAATTAAACTCTCGCTTTATTCTGGTCAAGCTGTAGTCAACAGAGAGGTTTTGAAAGATCAGAGACCAATCAAAATGAAGACAAGGGGGGACTGATAAGACTCCATTTGTCAAGTTCAGGATACGATGATGTACACAACTTGAAGAGTACTGGGAATAACTCCCGCAAAGCGACAGATATTAGATAGGCTAGCTCGAAGGCAAGCATTCAAAAAGAACAGATAATTCTGAACATGGTTAATAGAAGTAGGGCAAAGGATGTGTGCACTCCTCCTTAATTAAAGCGCAAAAAGAGAAAATGAAAATGCCATTTATTAATGGTGAGGATGGCGTTAAAGCTGAAGAACAAGCGCCTTTATCATCATCACGGTGCCATGGGGTGCTAACATTATTATTAGGTTTTGATTTCGTCTACAATTATTTAACTTGTCGACATGCTTTAAATGGAGGATCCCGTTAGTGATTAGCTTTCAACTTGTCCTGGTAAAATAAGCCGTAAGTTTGTTATTGGATGCACAAACAAGATACCTGTTCAATGAAACTACTAGACGGTTCGAAAAACTCCGTTCCGATAAGCGACTTCAAATGCAAAGAAATTCGGCTTCGAAGGATCAGAAGGTGTGATAGTAGTGGCTCAGGATAGGTTATATCTGCTGCGCGAAAAATGAGTTCTCGACAAAATCTGATAGGTATTATTTAAACGATGATCCACTGTCTGAAATCAATCGTCACACGCTTTGCTTATTGAGAGATCCTGAGGAATCGTGCCACCACATCAAAACAAACGAACAACACCAAGAATCCACCCAGTTAACCAGGACAGTTGTTTCTGCGCAGGCCTTTCTGAAGCTCTGTTTTCTAGTTCTAGGTTCGTGTAACTTATGACCTCTTCAGAGATGACCAGAGGGCCAATCCACCACAAATAAACGAAGGCTACTTAACTTATGAAATGCTGCCATAAATCATCAACAGAAAAGCATTTATTGTAGGCGGCTGTGCAGAGACTAACAGCAACCAGAGTATCGAAACCAGATCAAATTTTGGCAATCAAGACCATTAATGGATTAGGATTTGGATGAAATGGGAGGCCTCATATTGGTAACGTAAAAACATTGAAGCTTGACAATGATCCGACAACTCAGCTGTGAAGTAATACCAACCGGTTTTGCGGACACGCAAATTTTCCCACGAATGGCTGCCGGTACAAAGAACGTGGTCATTACATTACTTCCAAAGGAATTCTTCCCAAAAACACCTAGACCGGTAAGGGATTACACCTAGAAATTCCATCCAAACCAACCATAAGCAGCACTCCTAGTGAAATGAACGATCTCAGTGTTGTAACCTCTTCGTTCCATCGCCCGCTGCTTTTCACCGATTTTGACCCATTCACATTTACATTGGTGATCAGTGCAAAAGAATAAATGGTAGGACTATTGAGAACGATTAAACACACGTGACTAGGTGGGCCATTTCATTCTCCCAAGAAATAGTCCCCACAATAGTGTCATGGGCAAAGTTGGCAAATGTCCATACCACTAGTCTCCCCGAAACTCACCCGCAACAGTGAGAATCTCTTTAACGATACACATTTGAGTCTTCGCATACTCCTCCTTCAAAGCGATGTGACGTTCGTTGAGGAGACTCAGTTCCGTGGATTGGAAACGCACACCGGCCTTCTGCATATCGATCTTCTTTAACCAACTGATTCCACGGATCTGCTTCTCCATCTGGCAAAAGATGAAGAGGAGAATTTTGGCGAGTTAATCGGCCTCCCAATCCCAAAGTGTTGGACTGGTGAACGAACCTTGAGTGTTACTCGGAGGAAATATCCAACTCCTTCTGTAGATTCCAATTTGATAGACTTTCCCGGCTCTAGACCTACTTTGGAGGCAACCTAGAGTTTAAAAGACGTTCAAAAACTTGCTCCCAATTACATGCGAACGGAACGTTTTGCTATTGTTAATGTAGGCATTCAAATCTTTAGCATTATTGGCGCAAACAGTGCGAAACAGCAAACAAAAGTACAATTACCGTCGAATAAGTACAAAACCTAACGAATCTATAACCATGCAGTTAGTAGTTTCTAGTAAGAATTGAATGGAGTAGTTACCAGATTTTTCGCAAAAAAATGGTCGTAGAATGAATGTTTATTAAAGGCAATTATAAGTACACCTGAAATACACAAGCACTTAAACGACCTTCGGAGTGCACCACGAAACATACTACTCATGAGGGATATGAGTAGGGTGAGTTTTTATGTATTTGAACTTCAAAGCTGTTTTTTTTAATAAATAAGCTACTTGCTCCACTAAAGCACTTTAAAAATAAGCCGGATATCTTTAACACTACCCAGATGCGCGTTTTTTTGGTGCGTGAGCAAAAGCCGTTAGGCGAATAATGATCATCCACCATGAATAATTCCGCCTACGCGGAGGCATGCGCGTCCCACCCGAGTTTTATGGAATTCAAAAGGGAGACGGAAGGGGAGGACAGTAAGGTAGACTCACCTCCTCGAATTCACGAAAAATATCAGCTTCAATGGCGTCTAAGTGCTCCTTCACGCCTAAAGAGGAGAGTGGATTAGAGAATTATACCTCAGAGAGTCGGATAGTCATTGAGAGAGGAGAGATACGACTGACCCAGACTATAACCAAATTCATCCCCAGTTTTGCATAAAAATTGACTCGAACGCCTCTGCCACCCTGACTACCACCAACCATAGTCCGCTATTTCTGCCTCAATTCCACCCAATATTGTATTTTTAACAGCAGAAGAGAATAAATGTTCTCTCTGTGGTAAAAAGTGGAGGAAATTTATCACACCATCCACTAAAAGAATAATCTTTTTCGTATTTAGCTACCAAACGCTAAGAAAATAGGGAGTTTTATGGCCAGCCCGATTTTAAAGATCCCTGTAGCACGCTTAGATCTCGATGCTTGTGTTATGTCCCCAATGCAAAGCACTCCTCAAGACCTACTGTGAATCTAGAAAACTCGGAAGAGGCCGTAGCGTTTGTTGAGGTTAAGGTGCATGCACCAAATTGAACAGAAAGAACAGCATGCATGTCTTCAACTTCAAACATTGCATGCGAGGAATACTCCGCGTTCAACAGCACTCTGAGAAAAAAATAGCATTTCAGCTGTACTTGATCCCCTATCAATGGCAAATGAGTAAGCGTTAAGGCAATAGACACCTCATACTGAACAGTGAAATGTGATCCATCCATCCGTGCACACTTGAAAATCAACATCGACAAGCGTCCTTTCCGCATCCGGAAGTGAACTCAAACACATTTACTATCAGAGGCTCAGACCAAACATTTAGTCTCCCCAATGACAATAACGAACTGACCAATTCAACTAGCGATTCTCACACCAAAAACAATGCCGTTTAAAGCTCAGCGATTACGAGGTGATAAAGAATGCGTGTCACGTATTTGTGACGCCATGTAAATCTACGATACCTGAAGGGTTCAGAAATGAATGAGTGCGTGCAGTTGGAAGTAAAGACTACGTCACAAAACTAAGGAGCCAGTCGCCCACTCCTTACTCCTTCACTTAGTAAAGAACCAATTCGAATAATGGAAGCAACAGACGTCAACAAAGTGAATCCACCACATAATAAACGGAAGTGGCAGAATAAGAGCACTTATTGGAGCAAAACAGAGCTTCTCCAAGTGCTAAATGAAAACTTTCCCTTAATTACCAATTCGTTTGCCGCAGCAACTGACCCATTACATTTATAAGTAAAGAGACTCAATATATCAAATGTGAAACCCCGGATAGGGTTGTCAGCTTCCGTGCGCGATAAGTCTCAAATCGTTAATCTATCGCTTTGAGTTAGATAGGACATAGAACGTCATTTAAAAAAAAATATTTGAAACTATTTTGAACGGTTCGCGTCTTACAGTTGTCTAGAAGTACTATTTATAAAACAAATTCCTATGGACATTGCAAAATATTCAAAAGCAATAACTTTATTGAAAATGGAAGCCATGTTAGGCGTTCTCTGAGTGACCGATTGAACGACAGGTGAATCTCAGTAATGGAGGCGCGATTTCGTAAGTAAACACTGAAAGGAATTTACGTGCCTCCTTTTTGTCTCCCGGAAGCCTATCGAAAGTCTCGCGTGACGGCAGTATTTTTGAATAGACAGTGCAAAAGTACTCCGCTCCTTTCACCCACAAATCATCGATGGAGGTTCACTAAATTGGTCACAAAGTGAATTAACTTTATTAAGCAAACTTATATTAGTAAAAGCTCAGGTAAACAAATACCTAATAAAAAATGCAACCTGAGACAAAATGAATCAGTACATCGAGTAGAATATTTGCATTGGCAATGATAATGGAACCAGACCTGGACCCAACGATCAAATTGTTGTAACGCCATCGATGTACCAGACGAAACGTCGGTGAACAACAAAGTTAATGACTCCTCAAAGGTATCTGTGTTAAGGATCAGAACGAACAGATATGGAGATAAATATAAATCCCTCTGGCTTTCGGCAGAAAGCAATTTTGGTCGTGAGGAGACCTCAGCGAAAAGAAGTAAAATCCGAGGATTATTCGCAACTTTCATGCTTTTTGGATTAACTACATTATATACAGTGCATTGAAAAGAACATTCGTTTTATGGGAGGCTTAAGAGCAATCTCACCACCATTTCACGCCAACGTCCTTAATAATCGCAATTTGTGATTCCACACAGTGAAATGAACTAGAACACTGAATCCAAAAGGGCATGTAATATGATAAGCACAGCTGGGAAAATGATGCTTCTCAAAGCAACATGAATTCGTCATTTCACCCTCCTTCCCAGCCCATGGCCAGTTCCGACGCACCCTACCGACTGATTTGGGGATAACCAGCAAAGCTCAAAACCAGAATACAACTTAAAAGACGTCCTTGGCAATGACAGTGTCGTCCACTCATCTAGCATTCTAGTTCAGGCCTCCTTCCCAAACCAGCCTTCAGTGGTAGTACAAGGAAAGCGCGGACACCTCTGCTAAAACCGCATGAATATTCAACAAAAAGCTCGGTGATAAAAATGGCATGGGACCCGATTCCAGTGCTTTAAATAACCAATGAGTATCGTCAGATTTTAAAATGAAAAGTACTTTATTACTCAGGAGTTGAATAGCCCAAAAGTTATACACCCCCGCATATTGGTGAATTTTAAGCTAAGAAATATATACAGTGTAACTTTTCTCGCATGGCAGGCATCAAATGAAAGGGAAACTGGCTGGTGCACTTCAAAGCCCTCAACTTTTCAAGCACAAAAAAGTTAACGAATTTTGCGATTTCTTCCTTTTCCAAAAACACCCACAAAAAATAGGTCCTACACTAGGCGGGAATAAAAAGAATGGTCAGAATGATTAATGAAGTATTATTCATTTTGGATGGGCCACCCGATTTTAGTGTGACTTTGACGACACGTGAGTGCCAGTGTCCCCTAGTGACTTAGAAACCCAATGCACCTTCGCTTCAAGCATTTTGATGGGTAGATCGGGAGATATGCTTTCAGGTGAAAAACGGAGAGGAGTTGGGGGAAGGAGCTTACTTTGCAGAGCTTCGTCGAAATCCGGCCTAATGATGAATTCGTTCTCCTTGGCAGCTTCAAGATCCAACGTGGACTCAATCATCTGGACAAATTTACTGAAGTTCCCCAACGCCGTCTGGATTCAAGAAAGCAGGCAAAACTACGTCAATCTTGAAAATGCAAGGTGTTATGGAAGAAAAGTTCATCCTGAGTCTAAAACCGAGTTGATAGCACACAAGATTGGTGCAAACGTTGGGATCCAATTCGATGTACAAAGTTTGGTGGTAAGGTTGAAACTTCCGAAAACGAAATACTATCCAGATAGGAAAAAAATTCGTCAGTGACAAGACAATCTTTTCTAGAAAATGGAGTAATTTTACAACTCCATCAGCATTCCTCTCAGGTAGGTGACAATTTTGATCACTCGAGTACGAATGCTTTGCCAACCGTAAGCCAGACAACTGCATACTTACATCGTGCATATTTCGGTCAATTCAAGTAATCACGTCTAAACTTCCAGGACAATCGTAATTAAAAGTAATCATTTGCCTGGTAAACTCCGGAAGTGGTTACCGCCACAGAAAAACCAATCCGTTTAACAAAAAAACTTCAAGACTATTTGGCAAAAAAACCCCACATAATAAAGAGAACATGGCTTTCAACGAGGCATCATTCAGAGAGCTGCATTTTTTGGAAGGTTCCAAAGAAAATTATTTATCCATCGATGTAAGAAATCAGCGCTTACTTGAAGGTCTTTCACAAAGCAGTGTTCCAAGAGCGATGCATGCTTGCTTTTGCTTCGACAGAGGTGATTTATCATTTCTGGAAGGAGTCCCACCAGTTTATACACACGATAAACATCCTAAAAAGAAGAAAAAATGGATGAAATTCTACTTTCAGCCGTCAAACTGACCACCCTCAGGACGTAAAAGGCACTCAAGCGGCTGATTGGTCGTGCAACTGAAGGACGAGTGGCGCGATTGGCTGGGAAGGAGTACTTAGCGGGCCACCGCTCCTGAGTCCCCTTAGCACAAACAGCAAGATGGAAAAGTTGGGAATGCCCTTCCTCGCCACTCTGACACTCACACTTCTCCTAACAACATGGGAGGGCTGTTGTACGAGGCTGCAGAACGCACCTCCGGTCATGCTAACAACCGCGGGTTTGTTAGCTTCCTCCCCCTCCCAGCCACCTCCCGACCCCTACGACTTCGCGCCATCTACTGACGACTCTTGGGGTAAGTGGCACCCAAATGACTGCCTACATCGCCATTTCACGGTAAATGCTAGATGAACTAGCTACACCACTTGAAAGACAAGTGGAGAAACGTATTTATATCCGAGTGGTGTAGTTTGCTCGTTATAAGGATTAATTTACCCTACTTAAGCAATCAAATTAACCTATGCTGAGCGTGATTCGCTTGATTTCAAAACCGGGTGCATAAATTTCACTTACTATACGACAACAAGACTGCTATACAATAAAAATTTTTCCTTACAAATAGACTCATGCCAAAAACCCCTTTTCATCTGTGTCACATAAAGTTCCAAGTAAACCTTGTTCGCATGTAAGCAGAAAGTAGCCATAGAGGCCATGAAATCCAATGGTGGAAAGTAGAATCTGGAGAAATTTTACACTCGAAGAGATGCGCCTCATTTCTTCATCGCCATCGAGCTGCCAGATATTTATCTTTAGTCTAGCAATTGCCAACATCAGTTTTGCCCCATCAATCACGAAAACATCGGGTAATGATTTGAAAAAAATCCAGACCAGCATGGATCACGCAGTTAGCCAGGTCTTCAACAATGCCAACTGAATTTCCACGACTGACCTCTAAACTTTATTTTCCCGACTTTAGATGAGGTCTACCCACCGGTGTTGAGGAAGAGACCATGGGCGTTGCCGGACCCACTCCACTGCTGCCTTCTGCGACTCAGCTGCTGCCGCAAAAGGGGCTCCTCCAACTACTCATGAAGAGAAGAGGAATAAAAGCGATAAGGCACAAAAAACACGAGAATGAACAGCCCTACTTACACCTTATGCGCCATTTATTGACAATAAAAAGTTCCCACACGGTGTTTGGAGTAAGGTAGACGGAAAAGGCATTGGACAGTGCGTATGACTATCAATCTCATCATAACCATAGCGTTTGTCAGGTGTGATAAATGGAGGACGCATCCCTGCGAGTGAGAAGCTAGTATTTTATTCCACGTCTCAATCCAAAAGAGCACTCTATGGGAAGGTACTCTCATCCATAAAGGGGAGCAATTTTGCCAGAAAAAAGTTTTCCAGCCAGAAATATGAATATTCAGGAAGGCATTTCAAGGGTTTCGATTATTCGTGATTCAAAAATACACTGGTGATTCAGTGGACCAAGCATTACTTCCTTCAGAGTTAGAGTTGCGTTTCCTTCGAGCATTTCCTAAAAAGTTGTTATAAATTTATTTGCCTATTAGAAAATGAAAAAAAAATGACACGGAAAGGGGAAAATAAACAGCTCAATTCCCTGTTTATACCAACCAGATAAGGGAGGTAAAGCCATCTTGCAAAATGTCTCTCGAGCACTACTTCTGGCATGCCGAAGGCATGACAACTTAATCCATTCATTATACCGCTGACAGGGAGCATCTTCAGTCAAAAAACAAGCAACACAGCCGTAGATGATTACTTTTTTTTACCATGGCTCAATCTAGGAAAAACCGGCAACAGTCCAAATATGAGAGTGATTCTACAGATTAAATCAAACAGATTGCCAAAGCGACTAATATTCAAGCATTTCCTCCAGAAGCTATGTCGCAATTCTTCCACATAGATCAAAATTAGGAGATGAGTCGAAGAATACGCCTCTTACGTATGGCGAAGCATGGTTGCTGGAAATGGAGCTCCAAACTAATCGAGTCAAAGGCTTTATGAAAATAAAGCCAACATTGTGAACTGAAATAGTCCACCTGTTTTGGGTTTTTGCACTGCAATTCGAAACACAGGAACAGCAATCACGTGCCCGAAAAGGAAGTAAAAGGTGCTCCGAAAATACACCCCTTTCGGCAATGCGAGTTCACCAGGGATGGAGACAAAAACGGCAGAGCACAAGAGGTCCAAGCAGAATTAAAGGCAAAAAAGGATGGACAATGAGACGGCGCCAGAAGTGCCTACTTTTGAAACATTGAGATAAGTGAAATCTGCTTCCAAAAATAACATTGTGGAAGAACTTGACACAACCAACTTAAGTAAATCCTGTAACAACTGGTTAGCACCTGCTTTCATTTCCCCAAAACAGTCTTTTGTGGAGGCTCGTGACTAGTTTTTCTCACTGCTTAGGAGTGTGTCAAATGTTACACGTGTGTACACTTTTCGTGGTGATGGATAAAGCCAGTAACTTAGCTATCCACAGAACTCTATTATGGATAGGTACTACAGTGCATTGTTGGAAAATTATTCCCACCGCTGTTTTTTTGTTCTCCAACAATAGAAGAGTTTTCACCCATTCCCACTGCAGTGTAAGTGGGAACAACTTGCCTCAATTTAAAAATAGTGAAGGGTTCTGATTTGGCAAAGAAATTGATTCTGATGAATTACTTAACATTAGTTTACGTAGTCAATTAATCTTATTGGTTCCCGTCAGATTTCCAAAAATGAAATGACAGATTATCTTGTAGAGGCATTAGAAACACAACGACCCCATCTTCTTGTCCCGCTAATTTAAATGATGGAAAAAAACGTAAAAAGGATTGCAACAGACACGGAAGCGGTAAAGAAATTCAAACAGTTTTGTGGTATGGCGAAAAGGCAGGAAATTTGGGTAACTTCGATAAGGTAAAATAAATTCTTCGCGGTTTCATAATTATGATGAGATGAAAAGCAGCATCTTGACAATTACTTTCAACAAAGATCTCCTTGTCCTTACTTTAGAACTGCACATTTCATTACCATGTTCAGGGTCGTCACATTAGGAAGGATGGTGGAGCAATTTCTAATAAAGTTATTCACACATAAAACGAAGTTTCTTGGTACTTCCGAAAATTGATGTAATGTGGACAATGAAATAAGGATTGTAACCTTCAAGGGGGCAATTTCAGGAACCCGGGTTAAGACCGCAGTGATGAATACTGATGAACCGAAACTAGCTACCAAAATTTCGGAGGAAAATCCACCACCTTACCTCAGATATTTCACTGCCTTGATAAGCCCCTAATCCAAAGGCTAATCAAAGAATCAAAAAATGGTATACACTTCCGGATCAAGAGCAACCAATCTACTTCCAATGCGATTCGATGCGACCAGTTATTAATAATTAATGAAGGAAACACGTCACGTATTCGCAACGCCGACCTTATAGGAGAAAATCCGGACATAACATGCGTGTAAGTTTGATAGCAAAAATTGAAGCGACGAAAGTAAGTCAACTTCCTACAATTGAAAGAATCTCATGGGGTGAAAACAGCCACCTCTATAAATAGTAAAAAAGGACCACAAAAAACAAGTAAATTTCATAAGACAAACCCAATCACCATTAGTTAGGTTTTTCGACTAGTCCAGTTGCCCATGTCTAGCAAGAATTTGTGGCTACAACCACTGCCACTAGTAAGAATAATAAAATGCGACGAACAAGGAAAACTTTGAAATGAGCTGCTGTGGAGACTTAAAAAAGCATTATAATCTTAAAAAGGTGTGTAAAATGGGACTCCACGATGCCATACAGTCTCTAAACACAATCCAGCTGCTGAGAACAAAGTACCAGCGGAAGAAAAGTAGGACAGAGTTGTGAAGACTACCTGGAGGTTAGCTCTCGACATCTGCAGCCGACGTGCAAGCCTTGGAAGGTCGGGGACTCGTCGAAGGGAGGTTTCATAAAAAATGTTTCGAAGAATGCTATCCTCTACAAAAGCCTCAACCAGATCCAAGCGCTCGTCTAAAGAGTTTTGAGAAGAAATGGGTATTTTAAGAACCATCTACTGACGGGGCTTAAGTAGGAAGGAAGCCACAGCTTACTGATACGAGCGGCGTCGGTAAGAGGTTGCCTCAGCCACTGTGCCAACAGCCGCTGCCCCTGTAGCGTTCGACAGTGATTCAGAACGCCGTAAACGCTGTCGTATCTGCCCCCTAGAAAAAAAGAGAAGTGAAGGATTGAACCTTGCAGTACTGTTGGATATCTCATACAATGGTGCAACAGGAAATTTTGGGAAATATGAATTACCCAGAGTGTGGTTTTTGGTAAAATTTGATTCAGTGACTTTAGCTAATTAGAAGAACTTACAGTGCCATTATTACTAGGCGTGTAGAATAAAGCTCAGGTAGAATGGACCAGCCTAACGCTACGATACGCCATTGTGCTTCCTACTACTCCTCCATGGCACAGAACATCGATTGAAGATGGGGGATAGGATTCAAGTTGATCCACTTTCTGAACATTCTCTGACTCAGTTCCCGAGTTGCCCAAGATGCGGTAGTAGAACATACCGCTAAAAATCAAGTGGTTCCTGCAAGTGGCTTATGGTGATGAACAACGCAAAATAGCTGCAAGCTGGTAATAATGGAGCATTACCCGTCGCTATTTGCGTGTTAGAATAACTCAAGACTACCATGACAGAAATAATTTCTAGGAAATTTCCATAAAATGAACAAACAGATCGTTTACACCTTTGGGATGAAGGGATGCTGCCTCACTCCCCATAATTCCCAGTTGCTGATCATAGCCTTCCCCTGATATTAACATTAAACAATCACATTGTTACGTGCGACTTGGAGTAGACAAGTGGATAACAAAAAAGGCATGATAGAAGCGGAGGCTAGAGCTGTTGTTTTCATAAATAAAACACCTTTTTAAAACTGGAATTTGCATAAAGGTAGTGCCCACTTGAAAAAAGATAGGGAATTCCCACGGGAATACTTTGAGACATGTTCTACATTAACTTTATTTTTTCATGAAAATCGACACAAAAATACTTGCCTTTCAAACAGAATGACCGAAAAAACCAGGCTAACAGTAACAACTGGTTCAAATAGTGGGTGAAATTATTATAGTAAACTCGGAATTTTCGGGAGGCAAATTCGTCGCTATACCATTGCACCCAAGTGATAGTGGATTGATCTCTGACCCTATGTAGCCCCCCTAAGATCATGCCTCGAGATTTACTTGAATGACCCAACTTCACTGATAATAAAAATGTGGGCATGCTCAAAAGGCGAATAACGAAACCAAAGCCTTGCCTTGGGTCATTGTTTGGACATGATTTGAGGTCCACGAAACATTTCCTTACTGTTGGCAATGAAAGACACTAGTGTTTTTCAAATAGCAAGACTAATATAATGCGGCGATTTTGGAATTATTTACCTGAGGTAATGTTACCAGTGATAGAAATGTAGGTGAATGCAATAAACCTCTGTGCTACGGCAAGGGAGAATAGAATCGCACTTAAAATTTGCTATTACTACTGGACACAATGAATTTTAAGTAATACGATCATACCCCGACCTTTCAATGTCGTGTATGACAAAAGCTACCCAACGAAGCATCGGATTGTGGGGAATCGACTGCTCACATAGTCGTATCAAGTAATGCACCTAAGAGGCGTCCCATCATTCATCCATCGTGTAAAAATGCAAGTGGTGAAAAAGAAACATTTAAGATTACTTGTGAGTACAGTGGGCCAGGAGAAACGTAAACACGGGTGCAGGAAACGAATTATTAACTTATAAAGACACCGAAAATCGCCGACACCTCCAGGGAAGCGAATCAAGCATGCAAGATGTATTTGATAGAATGAACTTCCAGTCTATGGTGCTTCGACAGCATACTCTCAGGGGAAAATACCCAGCGATAAGGTTAGCAAATGAGAAACCAGTCAATTCAAGTCCACAAAGCGTGTTTGGAAAGTGGCAAATTGGAACCTAACGGTTAGTTTGATTCAGCATGAAAAGAACGATTTTTGAAATCATTCATTTGGAAAAAAAACCCTCTGAAATTTATAATAAACTAAAACCTCGTTTAGGGACAGTGAGTTCTCAAATGCATAATGGATAACATGAAAGGCACGTATTCTGTGGTTCCTCGATAGCATGCCGTTGAAACAGCGGTGTCCAGAATGCCCACATTTATCCGATCGCCCCACCGAACGTGATTAACTCCGACACGGAAGCCGTGTGCCCTCTTCGCAAAGTCGTGCAACATATATGGTACTCAACCGGTTGAAAGGACGCTCACAACTAGCAAAGAATATTTCCAGGTTCATAAATACCTTTTAACAAAAGTTAACAGAGGTTAAGTGGCAAATCCCGAGTAGTGCGTTATGCTTGTGGAAATAACCAAAATCAAGAGCAACTTTGCTTAGTTCAACCCAAGAGAGAATAATCATGTTTACATAACTTGATCACCTTAAATTTCTCATGTGATCAGACAAATTGGTGATGTTTACACAAGACTCACAGTTGGTTATCGCAGGGACACTTACCTGATCCACTGGAAGTGGGCAGTAGGTGAAGGGCATTCAGGGCAGCACTGTCCAGCCGGACATGATTTTCCAATGAAAAAGAAGAGATCGTGAAGGTGTGCGCCAGAGTTTCATTAGATTGGAGCTAACCGAGGACAGAAAGGTCGTAGAATTTGAAATGGGGCTTACCCGAAGGAACCTGAAAATTGCTCCCAGGCACAGAAGCGACTCAGCAAGCTCGGACTCTAAAAAATGTTATTGTTAATTTCGAAAGCAAATCCGTTCCTTACTTGCGTGAAAGAGACTTAGAACATCGGTGGAAGTTGATGCACTGTTCTGCTTGAGAAGCATATTTATTTCCTCGAGGCAATCATTTGTAAAGTACTCAGCTGAATTATTAAAAAGAATGTTAGTTTTATGAAACCATATTACTACGACGAAAACTACTACAAACATCTATCAACTTCGGTGATGAGAACATTGGATCTTTCGAGAACAAGCTGCAAATATTGAAGACGACCGCGTTTGTCAGAACCCAGCTTTGAGGCGTTAGCGTCAGGACCCAGAAGACCACTAGGAACAATACATTCCCTAGCCCCCAGCTGTAGGATTGCAGTCTCGAGATTTGGAAGTAAACTAGAATCGATGAATTGGCCAACAAGGAAACGGTGGTCTTCCAAGTGACAAAATGCTAACGACACCACCTACAAAGAAGTTAGGCGGGTGATGTCAGGGACGTACACATTCGTCGTTAGAAAATTTGATATAAACAGCCAAGAGTACTGAATCTTCGCTTTCATTTTCAGAAAGATAAAGATAGTCTTCCATCTCAGTTAGATTCCCAGGAGAGGCCTAGAAAAGTCAACTATACTAGAGAAAGTACCTGACTAGAGAGAACCCAGTTTCCACCATCAAAAGAATATAATTCAACACGATATTGCTTTGATAAGAGAATAAACCGAAAGAACCCAGTATCCTTTTTCGGAATAAATAAAGAGGGAATGGAAATTTCGTCTATTTCATGAGGTTACAGAGGACCATACCAACAGATATATTCTTGATAGACCCGGCATTTTTGTAAAAGTATTGTGCAGTGAATACAGCATCGTTAAAGTGAACGGAAAAATTTTCCTAACCAGAAACATTAATAGAGAATAAGAACGTACACCCCAATCAAAGCAACGAATTGTTGTATCCGGCCTCTAGAAAAGTATGATGCAATGAACAGAATCTTGCCGGAGGTAAGGAACGCCAAAAATTCAGAAATTCTGAATCAACTTTATCCATGAAACGCAGTGCCCCAAAACCTGTTGGTAATCAAAAGTACGTGAGGAGTTCGGGCTTGTAAAATTCAAACAGTTTAAACAATCAGGGAAGACATGGGATAATATAATGTGATAATAGGCAAGGCTGTTAATGTGGTGCTACAATCCTGACCTGGAAGACTTTTATAAAAATCTAGAAGCTAGCAAATTTTTTTAATGGATCAGTAAATTAGGGCACTTAGTTGGGCTAAATACTTTGAAAAATATCAATTGCAAGGAATTGCAGTGTCGCAACTCGGTCAGGATTTAGACTACAAATTTATGAGTCTCACGAATCTAACTTGTTTTACCCTATCAAACTATGCTACTTTGTGGATAGTTCGCATTTTAAGGCGTTTGATTGACGCTTGGGGGCTTTCATTGGGCTCGGCTATGCTTCATGAGTTGATCTTTTGTCTGCACGGATTCCCAGGAGATATCTGTAGTCATCTTTCAGTTGATGATCCTTCACAAGCCTCAGAATATCGGCTGAAATTGCTCTCAGAAAGGCTTCCCTTTATTGCACCAAGCGAGATCGGGCTCATCAAACAATTGCATCAAATCGGTGAGAATTATCTACGTCTTCAGAAATTTATTGGTGACTTTTGTGTTCCCGGTTCAGGAAGCCTCTATTTGACAGCCCTGGCTTGTGGAATAGATGAGGTTTTGGAGGAGTATCGCGCGACGATCGCCTCATTGGAGGCAGATCTTCTGAGGGTCCCTTACTTCGGAATAACCTACATTTTTTCCAAAGTTGAACCTTTTCGCACGATTCTCAGCTCTCTTGCCCGCCTTCTTGACCTCTGTATACAAAAACACCAGGACAACTCTTGCATAATCAACTCTGTACTTCTTTTGAACAAATCCCCTGCAATCACCTTGATATTGAAGCATTTACTGCAACTTTTCCGCCATCAGCTGTCAAGCTGGCTCCTTTATGGTGCAATCAATGACCCCTATGAAGAGTTTTGTGTCTCCCGCGAAGGGGAACTGGTTCCAGACAGGTTTCCCAATACCATTACTCCCACCCTTGCCAACGATATTCTTTACGCGGGAAAAGCCGTTCGTTCAGGTGGCACCGAGTTATCAGATCGACTGGAAGAAACGTTCTCCCAACGGTTTGTGGAATTGGAGAAGGCTGAATTGATAGAAGGTGTAGATGAAGGGCTGGAACGCCTAATCCGCGACATCTGGCTTTACGTTTCGGGAGCGGTGTGGCGTCGGATGTTTGACGAATTTGGATTGGTGCACAACCTAAATCTGGTCAGAGATGTGATGTTGCTTGGACGCGGTGAGCTCTATGTTGCGTTTTTCGATAACTTGCTCGCTGAGGGTGATGGCACGGGGAGGAGCGTTTTGGATCGCCCCATTCCTGCCACTGTCGCGGAGGCGAAAAACCTTTCTTACGTAGTTGGTGCGGCTTTTCTAGCCGCTGCCAGGTCGGTTGGCATGGAGGATGAAGAACTAATCTCACGCTTTAGGTGAGTACACTTTTATCAACTGGCTTTTCGCCTACCCACGAGTATTGATAAGACACATTGCCTGAAAATCATTGCTTAGCATTTTATCGCCAAACTTGAGTACTTCCCATCCTTGCGCCCGATACTTGTTGTGGTTTTTTGGTGGCCACGCAGGTTTTGTTACTTCGTTCTTCTGTCATTTGCCCCACCTCGCAGGCCGCCCAACTGTTACCTTCCACCTAGATCTCATCTCCGTTTATCTTGCACGCGCCTTTGAGCGAATTTTTTTCAGAGAACCCCACCATTGAAGCAGAACAAGTCAACTCCTACCCTTTGCCTGAGCTTTTTACTCGAACCAACGACTCGCTAGTTGGGAATGCCGAATAATTTACTACACCATTTCACATGATGCCTTCATAATTAATACTCGCTGAACCACGGCTATCTCCTTTATAACGTGCGACACCTACACCTTATTCGTAGCCCCGACCAACACAGAATCATCTGTAATCTATCATGATTACCAGTTTCTTCACGTGTTTTCGGGTACTCATTGGCGTGAAAGAATTCAAGGTACTCAATGCTGTCCCAAACTGTAGTTAATGTTCACACTCACCGTTTCAGTGACCTACACTTGTGCATTTGGTGCCTCTCATTAGTCCTATTCAAATTTTTAAGTTGGAGCTCCCGCCTAATGCCCATGGAAACTTGCTGACCTTAGATTCGTGGTATCTACAAATCCCCAAGAAGAGGCGCTCCTGTCACAAGACCTTGGAGATGATGAAGTGGAGGTTGTTGGCTACCATCCCACAGCGTGGGACTGTCTTCGCCTGGAGTTTGTCTCGATCCCAACCGGCTTGGAGACCGTCTTCACGGAATCCGCGCTGGCTTCTTACACCCGTCTCTTCCACTTTCTTCTCACCGTGCGTCGTACTGAACACGCACTCAATGTCGCCTGGCGTGGAGCCAAAAGGAGTATCGACCGACACATCCACCTCCTCCACCATCAGATGAGCTTTATCGTTAATCACCTCAACTGCTACCTCCAGGTAAGTTCGTCCCCACCTTTTCTACTGTCGACGCAAATTCAGCCCAATCTGATTCCACTTCCCATGCAGATTGACGTGATTGCGTCGGCCTATGAACAACTTTTGAAGGCCTTCAACGCTCATTCAGACAGTCAGGAACTCGGCTGTGTAGAGGGTCTTCACGAAGCCTTTCTGGTAGATTTGGAGTCTCAGACACTGTTGCATCATCCACGACTTCGCTCCATCCTCTTTCGACTACTTTACATCTGCCGTCGACGCCGAGGCAACGATTCACTGACGACAGCGTCAGCTTTTGAACACCTGGCTTTCACTCTCCTTTCCGCCCTCACTGCTGCCTCAGAGACCAGCTGTATCACAAGAATGATAGGCGGCGGTGGTGCTAGCCATATTTCTCAGCTTGTCCTGCGATTAGACTATAATCACTTTTTCACCAAGCCTCAGGCCCGCAAATGATCCCGCCTTCCCTTCCACTGCAAAGATCAGTGCATTTTAAAAGTCAAGCAAGAATAAACAGTTTTGTAGCAACAAATACTGTACAAAAAAACATTGATGGGGTCTAGAGGTAGAGACTGGCGGCGAAAACAATATCGCGTTTAATCTTTTCGATGGCTAAAAGGATTAAAAAAGAAACCGATTGCATATGAGGCGGCAGAGGTGGAGTAAACGCCTTTGGAGTGGTGAGGGGGTACACTTGCCCTTTAGCAAAACGGTATCATTAGTGTTCTGTAAAATAAGTTTGTTTTAAAAAAGATCGCTTAATTAAAGAGGCATCCATCCTATGTAAGGCTCTGGGGGGATGCCATGTGGGATTTAAGGTCGCCTTTAAGAATGCTGGAATTCATAACGCATGGCGCGGTCACCGATGCTAATCTTGCAGTAAGTGGAGAACCCACAAACTATGCTTGACTGTCTCGACCAGTAACACTTATAATTTCAAACCCAAGGGTAAGCAAGTAGGAATGATTTTGGAAGGATCGTTTCAAGAATCAGACGAAGCTCAGAAAAGTCATTATTAAAATAAGATTAAATAATCTTGCATACACAGAGTGCTGTAGCTATTGGATACCGAAACATATGAAGCACAAGATTTACCCGTAGACACAAACCAATACTTCAGTCCAGTTACTTACTTTCACTTAGAACATTCAACAAGCCTCTGATTTGAAGGCTTGCCAGGGAGAGGTCTTAAGCTACCTCTCCTCTGAAAGGACTAGTCAACGTACGAACCAAAAGGCAAACGGACAAGCACTGCTCATCGCGTGTGAGCTGGCTTCAAAAGGTCAAAGGAAGAGAGAAGGGGTACCTTCATTAAACTTGGCTTCGAGGGCGGCATTGCCGATGGTCCGAGCAGCATTGATCATTTGGCGGAGAAGTTCCTCAAGCAAACGTAGGCAGCGAATGATGGTGCCTTCAAAGAGGTCGGTGCCCGCACAGACACTAGCAAAAGTGGCGCCATTTGCCCATGACAACACTAAGTCCATCAGATACGGCTTGAATGAGTTGACGTAGGTGTCTGGATCCAATGGCAGACGACACTCCCTGCTGATCCGTGCAACGCGTCGTGCTATATCCTAAAATGCAGAAGTATTGACATTCCAATTCACTGATTGGCTTATGCCAGCCGTGTGGCCTGTGAGATCGCACCAGCTGACGAGCTGATGTCCACGGAGTTCCTCTTTGAGGTCAACTTCAACCGTCTCTCGGCTGAGCAGGTCACTTCCCTTTCCTACTTTGTCTTCGGTGAGAACGCCGAGTTGCAGTTGTGGCATTCTAACAAGGGATTTGGTCCACATTATTCTTAAGCATGCATTCAAAAAGATCCAATGGTCAGTGCAATTACCTTCATTTTAAAATATGTATTTTAGAATTCACATTCATACCGGTGGTACATAGCTGTAATGGTAAACTCCAATCTCTTTCCCATTGTAGACGATTAGCTAGCGAATGCACTCTTGGAACAGTTTGCAAAGCAGTGGCAGGCCCAAATGCTTATCCCTTCGTTAAGGATGGATCAGAAAGCAGTAACCAATCCCAGCAAACAAAAATCTCCAGGGTAAATTGATCATCGCAACTCAGGCACTTTATTGTTGAGGTGCGAGGTTGCTTTTATTTTTTTTCGCCTTGCCAATCAAATTTACCTTCCTTCAATTAGATGCGACAAACACCTGTGTAGTGTGCACGGTTAGGTGGGAAAATCAAAATGTCTCATATGCTTGGTGCTGACAATGCATTAAGCGAGGGAGGCTCACCTGCAAAGTGCGAAGGGCATCAGCCATTTCGGTCGGGAGATTGGGCATTTCAGAGCCACGCTCATCGAGGACGAAGCAGGAAAGAAGAGAAGCGACCTGCTCAGCCGAGAGACGATTGAAGGTGCCCTCAAAGAGGAGCTCCGTGAGCACCAGCTCGTCCGCTGATGTGATCTCGCAAGCCACTCGGCCCTTCAACTCAATGACGTCGTGCTCGTTACAGAAACCCAGCCGCCGGAGGACGCGTTTGCGCCCCACCAACTCATCCATTTGGATGAGGGAGACCTTTTGTGTGAGGCTACGCGTCACCTCGTCAATGCGACGCTGTTGTGCCTCGCGGCGCTCGTATGCACCCAAAAGTTCGGGCAAGCGGGGCGATTTGTGAAGGGGATGGGCTTCAAGACGCTGCTCGAAAAGGCGCACCTTCTGCAAAAAAAAGGAGATACTACCAATAGCAACATAAGTAGCACACCCAAAAGAAATTTCCATGTTAATGTAACGTCTTTTCTCGTTAAAAATGTGCCTCTATGAACGCATCAAAACATCCTAACCTCAGTAATCTCCTTGAATTTCGCATCCATGATGTGCATATCCCTCACGGGATCGAGATTTGGCAAATCGGCGACTCCAAGTTTCGTCTTGACCTTTTCAATAGAGGCGTAGAGGAGACTACGTGCCTCTGGCGAGCGCAGATCCTGGGGCACCATCAGTCGCACCGCGCTGATGCCGCATACGCAATCCAGTCGAACGGGCAAGATTTCAGCCAATTTCGGTGCTGAAGTGGATGAGGCTTCATCTGCATTAGTAGTGTTGGTAGTAGTCCGAGTAGCCAGGAGACAATCGAGGACATAGAAGGTCTCCAAGGCGGAGACGCAATCTTTGCGCTGACGCTTCTTCAGATTGATCACCACCCCCCAGCCATAATCATCACCCTCTGACTCGATCTAAGGAGGACGTTTGAGAGCCGGGTAACAACCTATCAATATTTTGCAGCATTTTTTCTCACACATCCCACCCACAACTACAATCATCGCGTGACTGCGAGCATTCAAAAGCCTGGCGTGGCAACATTTGCATACAGTTCTGCCTGGTTTTGCATGAGGTACTTTAATCCATTCGGCTCAGCATTTTTTGCTTCTTATATCTGTTTAATAACATAAAACCCTTCAAAAAGGTTAGATACTATTTATCGTATTCCTGGCAGCAATCCTCATATTCTAAAAACTCATAGCACATAGTTTAGTCTGAACCTGGCGAGCGTGAATAGAGCTACTCTACTCAGCTTGACTCAAAACTCCGCAAGCTTAGCATTCGCAGAGGGTGTGGTGGCGAACCCAATTTTCTCCCACATATTTCAAATTAACTAAAAAAGGAACCGAAGAGTATCGATGCACCTTAACAAGGCGACCAGGCTGGAGGAAGGAGACAATATGCTCTGGGCGTCGAATATACCGCCATTGTTGTTCAATTATCTCTTGAAGGCAAAGTTGGATCTTCCGATAGGACTCCACTGCTTTTTCTTCTTCCAACACGGTAGTACTGAGCTCTGTCTTCAACCGATTCAGTTCTGTGAGAAGAAAACACAGGGAAAGAAGGACGAAGTATTGACAGAGTGACATTTATACAACGTTATAGTGATCGCTGCACATTTCTAAGTCCCTGCAATTTCGAGCATCACTCTGCTTCTATCGACAAGCCGACCTCCTCAACTGCGTTTGCAGAGCGTCAACTTCTGTTTAGATTTATAATAAAATCCCATTAGAGTTCATTGACCTTGGAGCGCTCTACGAGGAGAGCTCGGGAGTCATTGTTTCGTGAAACATCAAAAGCCACCTGAAATAACTTTTCGCAAAATCCCAACATATGCATACTCGTTCTCTTCAATCTATTGCTAAATTTGTGTTATACACGCATTGGGAACGGAAACACCTACTCCTTTTCAAAGATAAGTAGTCCCCATGGCAGTAATACAGTACCCTTATGGGTTTTTATCTTCAGTTCCAAACCATTCAGTTCGGTGTAACGTGATGTCAAGAAGAAAGGGAAGTAAGTACCTTCAGAAAGTTCAGGGAGAAGAGAGTAGTTCTGAAACTGGCAGAAGCTGCGCTCCATTAGATACTCGGGATTGATTTCCTCCACTCTCAGAAGATTCAGCAACATGTTGTAGGTGATGTGAAAGGCGGAGTTGAGGGGCGCCGGTTTGCCCTGCAGGATAGCATGACCCGCCTGCTCTGTGAGGGTCTCATCCACCATCAGAATAACCGTGCCGCTTGCATCCTTGCCTCGTCGGCCTGCTCGGCCTGACATTTGAATATACTCGCCTGCTGTGATCTGGAAGGAAGAGGGGAAACAATGTTGTGCTAAGTACGTACCAGATTTCCCTATCAAATGCCCTTTGAAAAACAAAAAAGACATTCAAATTGAGTGCTCTCTTTTGGTAGCCGCAATCCTCTTTAGTAAAAAAAAATCTAGGAACTACTTGCTCTCCTTACCTAGGTTAGCCACTAAAACTTCTATTTTCTACTATCTCTGGAGTGTCGTTCATTTGGAGGTTCAAAAGTTGTATTCCCGAGCCTAAACAGATCAGGGGACCAATTTCCGCCATAGCAGAAGGTCAGGTGTCATTGAAAGAGCATGACACGAAGCACACGCACAACACAATACAAACTGATGAGTGGTCAGGATCTCAACCCAAAGCAAAGAAAACAAGGACCCCGAAGCAGAAGCCTTCACTCCCTCACTCGAGGCACAAAGGATGGTCAACAGCTCCTTCAATGTCTCTGAGGGCTAAGGCACCAAGCACTTCTACTTTGCACGTTTCGGAATGCTTGGAGAGCATGCAGTTTCAAGAGAACAAATTAACAAAACATCACTGCCCTCAGCGATTGTCTAGGTTGAATTTTTTCATGAGATCGAGTTCATCTAAAGTGAATACCAGTTCTTTTGAAAGCATTGCTTTCTGAGTGACAGGAAAATAAATTTAAACTTGCACACGATTAACTCATTTGATATGAAATGTTTCATTCCTTTAAGTAAAGATTTGGTCCCACTAAAGAGTAGCTAGTGTTGTTTTAGAACGAGGAATTTGTAGATAATTTGGTCACTGTAGCCGTAAGTATGAGGATAAAGCGAATAAGGCGAAGTGAAAGCAGATGCATCCGTTCCAAATTACTCAGTAAGAAGTTACTTCAACTACTTTTTGGGGATCAAAGCAATTTAGAGAGGTTCAAATGCTGAGTGAATGGGTTGCATAGCCTTTGGTTAAAGCAGCAAGTGAGAAGACTAACTACCACCCCAAATGTTAATGTGACACAAAAGCGCATCATCCAAAAAAAATATCAAGGAAACAAGCACTTTTAAGATAGTGAACATACCCAACGGTAGTTTACACCATCATACTTGCGCACTGAGGTGAAGACCACGGTGCGGGCAGGCATATTTAAGCCCATCGCAAAGGTCTCAGTGGTAAAGAGACACTAAAAGTGGAGAAAAGCATCAAGAAGGCGTGAGTTACCATGATAGAAAATTCTAATAATTCAGGAGTTCGAATAATTGTAATCTTTTCATGTACTTATAAAAATGCTGCAGTCGGAAACAATCGTGTGCGTGCTGACAGACTAGTGATGGGAAATTATTCTCGGGCTCTCATAGTCCCGCCCTCGCTAAGCAGACGATTTATCGTTGCCTATCACCAAACCATTCGCCGACTCCCCACAGCACATCTCGGAGGTACGCACCACTTCGTTTCCACAATACTCTGCTAGGTCTTTTACTGCGGGCGGAAAAACGAGCTCCACAAAGTGGAATTCGCGGTAGGTTTGTGCCTCCTTGTAAGAGTCAAATAGTGGATTAAACCGATGATTACTTCAACGAACAAAACAGCCTTAAAACTTTCATAGGATTATTTGCACTGTAAAAAACAAAAATATTATCAAAAGGTTTGAAGGAGTTCCATTTGTTTCAGAAAACAACCAACATGGAAGAAAAAACAAAATGAATTTTGTTAAGCCATTTTGACGAGACTGTTGTCTAGGAAATCAGGATCTTGGGTACGATTTAATGCCAACAATCTTCAGTGGCATCTGGTCCTTCAATACTCTTACAATGGAAAGTACCAGGAATACAACTTACAAGTGCATTGACGAGGAGATGCTCAAATTGGGATTATCACCAAACACATTTATTAAGAACATAAAAAAATGATAAATCGAAAGTATTATATCGAAAGAAAATTTGTGCGCTGAGAAACCCAAAGCGAGGCTTCAAAAGGGGATAAAGGAGCTTCTTAAAAAATTCGGTCATATACCTTCATTAGACCTTCGCCGAAGAGAATCTCGACAGTCTCTTTGAGAATTGGCAAAAGACCGGCGTGATGAATACCGATGCCCTTCTTGAGAAGAGGCAGGACACTTTCCACCTGCGGCAGAGAGCGATCCTCCGGTGAGAGCCCGCCTATAGCGTTCTTAAAGACCTCCTCCACCACGTTCTTATCAGCGGCTAGTGGAGAAGGAAAGGAGCAGTTAGGTTAACAAACCTGTAAGCGTTATGGTAGTTGAGCTTACAGCTCATTTCTGATGAATGTCATTTCGAGGTAAGGACTTGGAAACTTCGATAAATAACCCAACATTTTGCACAGCTAAGTATCTGTGCTGAGATTCGTTTGTTTTTGTAGATAACGCATCCAATAAGCAAAGGCAAGAACTGGAACCCGATCCATCCTACTTGCGGTCTAACCGCTATATAATTGGTTTGAAAGCAAATGCGTTAATTGGTTGCTTTAAAAACAATACACATTAAATTCAATGGATCCAATGATTGCAAAATTGATAAAGGCCATACTCGGAATCGACATTAGTCCAAATCTCGCTAAACATAAGCTAGGATGAAGTGTGTTGGAAATTTTGACTACCCACCCTGGCACAGTGCTGTCTTTATTACTAAAATTACCCCATAAAAAGGCAGCTGTGAATGCTTCTCAAAATCCACAACTAATTCCTCATTATAACTAAATCAGTTTAATCAAAAAGCACCAGATAAGGAACATTCCAAGATGTATTTAGAGGGGTGAAAAAAATTAAAGCTCGAAGTGGCATTGTAGGGAGTTGGATTTGCCTCCTTTTGGAGGTATTAAACGATGAGAATATCCTCCAAATTTGTGGAACATAAACCAGTTTTAAAACCAATTTTCAGGTTACAAGATAGCATTTACTCGATTTGTGGATGCATGAACTAATACAGAAAATATATTGTAAGGTAATAATAAGAATGACCGAATAAAGAGTCTGTAGAATTTGTTTTAACAGCTTAATTAATTCAAAACTCGGTAAAGAATCGGTGAAAGGGCTTACGACCCCAAATAAATGTTCTAAAGATCACCAAAACCAATTTTCGAGACAAGCCAATTTGCGTCACGGCAGCGTTCAAAGTTGCCTCAAACAAATTACTAAAAACAGTAAAGCAGAAGAAAATCAAATTCATCAGTCAGCAAACGAAGTTAAACTCACGCGTGATGAAGTCACATTCGGACATCTTGAGGGCATAGATTTCGCATTCCTTCTTGCTGAAGCAGAAGACGATGACGGGTTCGAGATTGTGCTTTCTCACCAAACGCACCATCTTTGATACGTTGTCTTCCGTCTCTAAAAGGAAGGGGAAAAATCAAATCTCTTCATTCTGACGCACATTTATTCGATGGTATGAGGTTTGCTAAACAACTTTTAATGCCTACCCACGACGCTGGTACAAAAAGGACCTACGAAAATGCACCGTTAACGGTGAAGCATAAAGATGCCTTGCTAATTGAAATGAACAGCTGTTCGTTTGTTATCAAAGTGGAAATTAAGGCTTACTTTTGCTCATAAGGCCCGTTTTGGTGCGACTGGTGCATGGACCGCCAAGTTCCCTCGGCTTGGGAAAGGAGGCCATGGCCTTTCGAAAATTCTCCTCTATGTAATTTCCCTGGAGGTCAATGAGAAAATACTTTTTGTCAGGAAGGAGCAGAGTTGTTCGAGTTCTTCAAAAAATAAAATACCACTCCACTATCACACTAAATCACACAGTTTAAATTGGGAGGCCAATTATTTCCCCATTCTGTTGCGACAATTCGAAACATCTTTCGATTTGCCAAAGAGTGCCGAAAAATGGCGCTAATATGGCGTGATTTTAGAGGCAGAAATACTTTTTAGTAGAGATAGATACATTTACCTGCAAATCACTTTGGCCGTACTTTTCTACCACCTATACTCAAAAACCGCCCAATTTAAGCCTAAAAAGAAATAAACATTCCTACAATAGCACGGGAAACGAACAGTTTAAAGATGGTGTTAGCGGGTGAAGTCTACGCGATGGTTTCGTAAATGCCGCTCCAGGACACCATTTTGCCCTTAGCATGAAGAGGGAGGGTCTTACGACTTCGCCTTACACCTCGAAAACTGGTTGTCCAAAACATCTCCCGTGGTGAATAGTCGAGAGGACACAAACCAGAACCCTGATACAATTCAACAAAAGTGATAAAGTGCACCAGCTTGATAATCAACTTCCAGTTAGCATTACCTATAGCCCGATAGGCTACTGTTAAATAAGATGCCTGGTGGTAAACCTTGATTTATGAATTTTTAGGGCGGATGAGTATAGACATCAATGAGCAAGACGAGAGGGGAGGGAACAGACCTCATTGAGAACGAGGTAGAGTCCATCACCACCAATGGGATACATATAGTGTCGCAGAGGCACGGGTCGTGTATCTGTGGCGACCACATGGCAGGGCTGAGAGTGGAGAAAGGCGATCCATTCAGCAAACTGGCGCGCGTTGGGTGTTGTGGCGGAGAGGAAGACGAAACGCACACAATCCGGCAGTAACACAAGCGATTCCTCCCACACCACACCTCGTTCTGGGTCACGCATGTAGTGGATCTCATCAAAAACCACCCAGCCCACTTCGCGCATTATGGAGGAGCCTCTAGTGCGGAAGAAAACGAGGAACACGCGTGGGTGAAGGATTTCAGCATTACCTCTCGGTGGTACAACTCCATGTCCAGAGGTTTCCAAGCAGGATATTTTCGATTTGAAGTTATTTTGTTAGGTGGGTAAAGCCTTTATGCTTAGGTCAAAGGCAATTCACATCTATTTTACAAACCGCGAGTACTCTGGTAACACTGATCACAGGATATTTTTCTTTTTCGTAAATATTCATGGTTTAATACATACGTGGCCTAAGTAAGCACCAACTCAATCCTAGGCTATCACTGTACACTTATTCCAAAAAAAAATTAGCCGGCTCGTAAAACCCAAAGGGGTTTAGAGGAAATTACAAGGCAAGAAGATGAGCAAAAACTTAGTCCTGCAATGAATCGACCAGTAGTATTAGTCTAGTTAGACTTTGAAAGTGTGAAGATCCCTAATCTAATAAATATGGGCGATGTTAAAAAAACATGCCACTTGATTTAAATGCGACAAAAGAATGCAGATCTAAAAACCTGTTTGCCACAAAAACTTTCAAGTAATGTAGGGGACAACCACCCATTTAAAGAGAGGAATATTTACCGATAAAGCATAGATTGCAAAATTTCTGTGGTCATGATGAGAACACCAGCATTAATGTTGATCGTGGCATCGCCAGTTAGGAGGCCAACTTCCGGGAACTCCTCCGAGAACTCCCGGTACTTCTGATTGCTAAGGGCCTTGATTGGAGTTGTGTAAATAACGCGCTGTTTGTCCCGCAGTGCCTTGGCGATCGCGTATCTAGTGACGCAGTACAAATCAAAACAGTTTGGCAAATAAGTTGAAATTGTAGTTTAGAAGAAAACACACTCGGCAATGGCCGTCTTGCCAGCAGATGTATGTGCTGAAACCATTACAGATTGGTTGTTGTCAATGCAAAGCAGAGCCTGACTCTGAAACGGATCCAGAGTGAATGAGAACGTTAGAATCTTAGGCTCAGGAATCACTTCCAACTTCTTAAATGGTATTCCTGGAGGATAGGCAACCTTAAACGGACATTTATGAGAATATTTATATGCTCACACACCTCGTGAGTGCAGGTGCTAGGAGCTGAAAGCTTGTAAATCTTGATTCGGGGAGCCTTTGACAGGGTTGACTCCAGCACCGAAGATAATTGAGAGTCACTGGATGGTTCTGCATGTTCTCCTTTGGTTGGAAGATTTATGTGTTCCCTTAGATTTTCCTCAACTCTAAAGATAATAAAAACCATGGTAAATTACTTCCGTTTTTTCTTCTCAAACTCTTCATCTACTTCTCCGGGACCCTTGGGTTTCAATGACACAATTGGAATTTCTCCCACTCCTTTGTCTTCAAAAACTGAGGCTAGCTCGTCAATATCAACGCCGAAAACGTTCGACATCACTAGTAAAATATCAACCGCCTGAAGCACACAACAGCTACTCTAAGTGCCGCGCAAAATACGAGCAACTAAAACACATGATTCCCATTTTATTTAATCAATAGTGTTCATTGCTGCCACAAGTATAGTTTGTTAGCTTGACTTCAGAGACTATGCTCATTAGCACTTTTATTGTGTTAACTATGTAAAAATTAATAATTTCAAATCATGGCAATTCCATAAATGATATGTGAGCCCAGATCATTCTCTAAAGAAAATACCCCAAACTTACTCATATTTAAATATAAGTGTGTCGTTATTTAAAAGTGCTTGTAGCGTCCTGAGGCTCCCTTTAAGGTAAAAGAAGGCATAGTACTTGGAGTAGAATACATGTATTCTGGAAACAGAGGGTTTGGGGCTGTTGGCACGGCCCAAAGGCCGACCAACCGGCTCAGTACAATATGGCCACCCAAGTGACCGAAACCGGTAGTTCGAACAAACAAAGTATTACATATTGGGCCTAGTAAAATGCCTTTAGTAATAATTAACTAAGTGACATCAATTTTCTAAGCGTTGGACCTGGCATCCATTGGGCTTCGTATGTCCCTTGTTTAACTTCTTCTATAGTATCAGTGATTAAAGCCAATTTGTGCGAGGAAGTGATTAAAAAAACACCCGCCATCACTGATCCTAATGCTGCCTTGGCTAAACTGAGATGGAAATAGTTGTTAGAGATGAATGTTGCTGTAGCGTCCCAAGGCTCCCTTTAAGGTAAAAGAAGGCATAGTACTTGGAGTAGAATACACGTATTCTGGAAACAGAGGGCTTGGGGGCTGTTGGCACGGCCCGGAGGCCGACCAACCGGCTCAGTACAATATGGCCACCCAAGTGACCGAAACCGGCAGTTCGAACAAACAGAGTATTACAATGCTGGTTATACAACATCAAATACATTTCGGAGCAGTATTTTGAATCCCTGGCTAATTCGATTCCATTCAAGTTCATACCGTTTACTGCACCCATGTATTAATGTAGTCAAAAAATCATTCGCATTACTCAAATGTTCACCAGATTTCAATTTATGTCTAAATTTACAAGTCAGACAAATTAGCATTAGCATTCATGTTAACTACAGATGAAAAATAACTGTAACGTCCCAAGACTTCCCTTAAGGTGAAGGAAGGCATATTACTAGGGCAGAGCACATATAATCTGAAAACAGAGGGATTGGAGCTGCTGGCATAGCCTGGAGGCCAGCCAACCGGCTAGTAGAATACGGCCACCCAAGTGGCTGGAACCGGCGGTCCGAGCAATCAAAGCATTAAAATAACCACTCAACTTGTTATTACTAATTCTATACCTAATCACAGTCTGGCGTAATCATCAATTTCATTTGCTTTTGCAGCCTAATAAGTATAGCGACCCCTAGACTTCCTTAAAGGCAAAATAAGTGATAATGCTAGGGTAGAATGCACATACTTGGCTAGCAGAAAGTAATCAGGGCTGTGGGCGTAGCCCCGAGGCCCCCCCTAGGCGCAAGCAATGTGGCCACCCAATAGACCGGCAGTCAACCAAGCAAAGTACTCTATTAAGGAGCGCACCATTAACTTTGTTGGATTATTAGTAATATACAAACCTTTCGGTCCCGCAAGATTTAGCAAATCTGCTCGGAATTCACCTTTAAGGTGGAATGTGATGCTATGAATTTAAACCTAATGTTGCACCTTTCTAATTGCCACTACCCCGCTCTGTATGACACAAACATAGGTCTCTGCATTGCCTTCGTGTCAGAGACAATGCTTGTGGTTATGCCCTACCAACCTGTTTTGACTCAGGTGTATAGTGTCTGTGATCTATCACCACCACATATACAGAAATCCCGCAGGTCTGTGGATACATATTTTATGCCATTCCGTCTACCCAACTGAAAATGAAGCGAAAAGTGCCGCCCTTTGCTTGCTTGGTTGTACTTCACCAGTCCAGATCATCTTTTGACTTTATCCTTCCTCGGAAGGAAGGGAGAACTGATTGTATTACAGATGCGTCGGTAGTACCACTGTGCTACTCCTAGTTTTGATAGCCCAATTCACGATGACATGGATCGTGCTCCTCGGATAGGGACGTGCCTCACAGTTGCGTGCATATCTCGTGCGCTAAGCCATCCGCAAGGCCACGACCTCAGCAACCTTGGCGTCTACAACGTGAAGGTCCACTATTGGCTAATTAAATATGAGCCAGTTTTTACCTATCTGATATGCTTTAGTAACTTTTCCAAATTTTAGCAATGGGAAAAGTATTAAGTTCAAACAGGGGCCCTTGGCTACAAACGCTATAACTGGTTTAGTTTCAAATGCAATGTGGAATTGATAGTAAAGGTGACAATGAATGAAAATTGCCCCATTTTTGTTTAAGCAGCAAGTGGATTATGAAGGACTTGACACTGCCCCTCATCGCCATGATAACTCACTATCAACGCATTTGCTATTCTTCCAACAAAGAATCACGAGCTCATAATATCCTTTCTGTATTTTTTTTTTATTTTGGCCTTGTTAATATGACTTATGAAGGTAAGGTTGTCAAGGAGGATCGATTTTGTATTTACCAGACACGTTTTATAACTGGGCGAGGAATCGAAAACAAAGGCAGAGACAAAAGAAAAACAAACAAAATAAGGTTCTTCAGCATTTAATGTGAAACATTAAAAGCTAAGTCCATCTTTCCAAATCTCCCTACCTTCCACACCCTTTCATTTTAACTTTTCAGGGAGATTTTACCCCCAATACGACACCTTATGGACGCCCATGCCGAAAGTATTCACATGTACGCGTGAGCGTGCACTCCCGATTAATGCACAATTATCGATTATCTGTCCAATTAAACGCTAACACTAATGGCTTCATATCATTGGTCGGTCTCCTAAACACTTGGCTACTGGCAATCAATATCACTTTAGTGAATGAACTGCTTTAATGAGTCATTGCTACTGTCATTCCTCAGCTGCACATCAAGTCTCACTTGGCAAATAAAATGAGAGATGTAAAATGAGGCTTGTTGAAATCGCTAGTTGCAGGAAAATTTGTCGTAACATGCCCAAGTTTGTGATCGCACAACTCTAACCTCCATTACACTATACTAGTCCATTTTTTAAGGTACTTCCAGTCATGCAATTCCAATTGTAAAGTTTTCATTTCTTTCTTAAACTGCCTAGTTAGTATAGGCTTCTTCAGGTTTTTGAACTTTCTTTGTCCGTTTGGGACTTCTCAACTGAACCCACGGTGTACACTACCACTGGAGAATTAGGTGAACTTCTCGAAGTGGCACAAATTTGCCTCCTCCGAGAAGGATGTCACCTTACAAGACGACTCGTTGAGGCTGGCGCAGAAAGGCGACGCTGGGGACCCAGTCGACGCCCCTTAAAGTGGGAGACCAGCTACATTGCAAATGGTGTTTCAATGCGACACTCTCCGGTCTCTCCGGCATACCCTGTTACATATTCCACAATGTTTAACTCATAACAGAAACAACTTTTCAACGTGTATTTGAAGGCGGATAATAGCAAAGACGAAAGAGTAGATGAGGTCCTATTGTACAGGAGGTAAAGGGAGAGATTAAAGCTCCTCATGGGGTTTCTCCACTGTTTTACCGTCTTTTTCTGCCTCAGGCTAAATGAAAAGAGATATTTGTTTAAAACCAACTTAAATAAACACCTACCTTTTCTTGAGGTGTATCTCCTTTCTTCTTTTCGGCTTCCTTCTTCTCCTCACTCTCACGTACCAATTGGTCAAAGTTCGTGGACTGGAAGAAAAGAGGTAAAATTTTAACGCAAAAAATTGGGGCTTACTGTTTGAATGTAGCGTGGAGGCTCTCCCTTCTTAATTCTCTCCTTTTCCTCCTTCTTGACTACCTCCATTTCAGCGTCAAATCTGGGTCTCCAGTGCTTGGCATGAGCTTCACATTCACTCAGGTCGTCAGTGATAACGAAGTTGTCAAACAGGGTACCTGGTTGTACTTGCCAGAGATCGAGGCCAATGTATTCAAATGTGCGTGAATACAAGTTCGGATTGTCAACAAAATCAGGGTTGGGTATTTGAGCTGCTTTCCACGGTCCTTTGTAGTCAGGATTAGGAATATTCTTGGGATGCCATTCACCCTTGTACTCTGGATTGTCGATTAGCGGTGGTGACCAATCTCCATCCATCTCATCGTTCCAGTCGCTCGGTTTTGTGGCATTCGTGTCAACAATAGTTTGGGGCTGATCCCAGTCATCGGGTTTTTTATCCTCTGGGTCGGGAATCATTATGTCATCCACCCAGTCCTTGGGCTTTTTCGACGTTGGATCGTCGATCATGCGTGGTTTGAGCATATCGAAGTCATCCACCAGGGAGCCATTCCTTATGCTTTTTTCATCAACCTTTACTTCAAAAGTGTTGTTGGGATGAACGATAAGGGTAAAGAGATGCGTGACGTTGTCCAAGGCAAAAGGAATTGGCTGTTTAATCAAATGATTCTTCCCTTCATGGGAGAAGATAACATGTACAAGACGAGTTGAGTATCCGCAGAAGTCGGGACCTAGGCAATGGAAGGGGGTTAGCTAAATCAACTAACCTACCGAACATAATTTCGTAAGGAGTCTCGCCAGTAAATTCCTTGGGCTTGAATCCTTTCCCCAACAATTTGATGTATCCACCAGCACAGTTAATCGCCTCTGCATATTTAACACTAAATTGGACACAGAGGATGCTGTCTTTATTGGAGAAGGGTGTTGTCAAGGGTGCTGAGTAGCGATAGAATCGTGCCTCCTCCGTGGTGTTCATTCCACCATCCTCCTTCTCATCATAGGTGGGATCAGGTTTGCCAAACTCACATTTGCCTAGCTTCTCGGTTTCAGCCTCAGAAATCTCCCACTGATTGATATTGCCTAGGAGAAGACGATATCCACAAAAGCATCATCAACTTACCATCGAGGAAGCGATCCTCAAAGTAGATTTTAGACGAGACTGTGGTAAGGCAAACAGCCAGAAGAAAGGCTAAGAGAACCTGCATAATCCAAAAGTAGGAGTGGATACCCAATGTTGTGTACGACACCGCTTATATGCTTAGTCGGCTCAACTCACGAGGGCGCCACATGGAATTGAGCAATTGGTTCAACTCATGTTGGCACTCAGCGATTGGTGCGTACGAGGCTATCGGCTGCGTGGAGGTTACACGTGGCTCTTCACTCCTGAATTGGTGCTTTCAATTCAAGTACGTTCTTCTGTGTTGTCTCTACTTTTCCTTGATTTATTAAAGTCTTTTTCTGCGCGCAGCTTTTGCAAGGTTATTCTGATGGGCATCTTCCTCTTGAATCCTTTGGGGTAGGGAGGAGCATTGGGGCAACAACTTAGTTAATCCTAGCCCTGGTTACCTCAAAGCAACTTCTGAGAGCACACAATTTTGAGTCGTCAGGTTTCCACCCCAGTGGGCAATCTAAGGAGCTTCTGTGAGTAGTTTCTTCACGTAATTTTCGCCTAGGTTCGTGGATCCTCTTGGGGGTTTGATTATCAATTTGTAGCACTGAAAAAAGGCCTCATCAAAGATTGTGGTAGCAGTTGAATTATTTGCCCGCTAGGCGCATAAGGAAACGTTTTGAATGAGCTCAAACTTGTAAAATCTCGAAAGTTCCAGCTACTCTCCGTGTCTGATGCTCACATCTAGGGGCAAATTGGTGTGCTCTAGGTTCCTCTCTCCTCTAAGAAAATAGACCCCCAGAGCCCAAGGGAGACACGTCGCCTTGAAAAATGTTCACGACCTGACAATCAAAGAGAGGATGTTAGCCTCGCCAGCCGAGAAGGGCACAAACACAGCGCAGGTAACCCGTTAGCGGCGAGTTTTCGCACGCGGGTAGAGAGCGCGTCAATAGCTGTCGAGGCTTGCTGCAATCATCCTACCAACACGGAAAAAAAGCCAATACCCACTAGAATCTGAAAGGGATGCTCGCAAAGCAAGCTATACTCACTCCAAGAGACGCTCTAAAATCGTGAAGCCGTGACGAGAACTGTCAAAATCTCCAAGCTTCTCCAAGATGCCCAACAGAGGACACATCCACCACAAGTCGGAGTCGACCGAGATTTAAGAAGCGCAAGACAACAGTGCAATTAAATATTCAGGTGCGAACGCATAATGAGACAGAGTTTGAAACACCAACCAAGCCCCATCACGAAAGGCAATGTGAAAACAACCAGTAAACAAAGATTTTTTTACTTCCGCGATCATGAAGCCGTTCGATAAAGGATAACAACATCGGTGGCAATGGGCAACCACAGACCCATTTAGCAATGAAGTAAATGCGCATCGCATATACAAAAGGAAATCAAGCAAACAACTACAATTCATCCTTCGGGGAAGCATCACCTCCCTCCTCGAGATCCACTTCCTCGTCCTCACTCTCGTCCGGTACATTATCGGTGGTGGAAGATTCCTAGAATAGTGAAAGAAATCAACAAGAGGTAACATTACACTACCTTATCCTTCTCCTCAAAACTCTTCTTCTCTTCCTCCTCCTCAAATGCAAATCGTTTTTGCCAGTACTCAGCGTGAGCTTGACACTCGGATACATTGTCTGAAACGATAAAGTTGTCGAAAATCGTCCCAGATTTCACCTGCCAGAGATCAAGACCAATGTAAGCAAAGGTGCGAGCATAGAGTTCACTGTCCTCAAAGTGGTCTGGATTGGGAATCTGTGGCGGTTTCCACTCTCCCCTGTAGGCAGGGTTCGGTATCATCTTTGGGTGCCATTCACCCTTGTAATCGGGGTTATCTATCATGGGGGCCGTCCACTCGCCATCCGTTTCTTCGTTCCAGTCCTCCGGTTGTTTGGCGTTCGTATCTACGATAGTCTTGGGCTGATCCCAGTCATCAGGCTTCTTATCGTCTGGGTCGGGGATTTCGGCCTCATCTACCCAATCTTCTGGTTTTTTGGCATCGGGATCCTAAATAAGTCTTTAATTAAGGTGAAGCGAAGAGACATACATCAATTGTTTTTGGGGGGATCATATCGAAGTCGGCAACGAGCGAGCCGATTTCAGCAGTTTTGTTATCAATCAAGACTTCGAATGTGTTATCAGGTCGGACGATGAGCGTGTACAAATGGGTAAGTGTGTCCGATTTGCAGGGAATATCCCTTTTCACAAGATAATTTTCGCCCTTATAGGAGAAGATAACGTGGACAATTTTCTTGTCATAACCACAAATATCGGGACCTAGAGAAAGATGTAGATAGAGGGAAACGTAACATACCAAACATGATTTCATAAGGACTTTCGCCATGAAAGTCGTCTGGTTTGAAAGATTCTCCCAGCAATTTCACGTACCCACCACCGCAGTCAATATTTTGCTCGTGCTTTACCGTGAATTGCACGCACATAATCTTGTCCTTATTTGACAAAGGTTTATTAAAGGGTGCTGAGTAACGGTAAAACCGGGCATCTTGTGTTGTTCTCATCCCCCCATCTTCTTTATCATCGAAATCACCCTTTGGCTTTGCATATTCGCAGAGACCCAAGTTGCTTTCGTCATATTTGGATTTTTCCCACTTATCGATGTTGCCCTCAATAAACCTGTCCTCGAAGTAAACTTCAGCACGCGCATTCACAACGAATAACAATGTAATAAGAAACGCAGGGACAGCCATCGTACCTCAACCTGTAAAGAGCTCACAGAAGAATCAAGGTAGCAATTTACTAATATATGATTGGCTAACGCAACCTAACCAATGAAACAGTACCAACGCATATAAATTTGAATAAATATAAACAAAGTCTCTCGGCACAATATTTCGAAAAAATGTCGCATCCATGAACTTTAAACATTGTTAGCTAAGAATATAGATGTAGGAGTTGTACAAGTGTTGGTGAAAGGTACAAGTGCGCAAATCAAAACAGTGAGAAAGAATCCAAGGCTTTTATGCTCCCTGTACTGCAAGGTATATAATTCCTGAAATGTTTTTACCAATAAATTATTGCTTTAAAAAGATTACTTTTGGAGTTTTGTTGAATCCATTATGAAAGATCAGAAGGTCACCTTTAGCATAGGTACTTAAAACTAAGTAGTTCGAATCCCAAATGCAGCACCGCAATTTTTTCTTAACTGTAGTGTCTCGAGAATTCCCTTAAGGCAAAAGAAGGCATAGTACTAAAGCAGAATACATATTCTGGGAACAGAGGGCTTGGGGGCTGTTGACACGGCCCGGAGGCCGGCTAACCGGCTAGTACAATATGGCCACCCAAGTGACCGAAACCGGCAGTTCGAACATGCAAAGTATTATACAGCCCCTCTCTTCTTTCGAGCGTCTTCCCCGACGCTCTCCTCAGTCAGCCTCCCCTGTCAGCCATAACAACGTAATCAGTGCTGCAAGAAGCACCCACGAGTTAACCGTCCCAGTCATCGAGATTCGAGCGCATGTCCTCTTGTACTGCCATCAATTCCGCATAGCACTCGGTGCAGCAAATGCGCATTTCTTAGTCCATCACTCCCACGATAATGTGACCCAATGAAAAATGGGGGTACAAATCCAGGTTTTTGAATGGGTCGAGACACAATACGTATTGTGATTGCAGGCTTTTTCGATGCCGCAGAAGAAAGGTGAGAGTATCGTAGAACTCTGAGCAAATGGGGCGACCGAGCCTCATAGGAACAAAATGCATGCGATTTAAGTGTAAGAGGCATTAAAAAATGCTGTAAAATGGCGTCTTGCACATTCCACATCTGTAGATACGCATTCTGACGAAGATAGGCAAGTTACCCAAGAACAGGAGGGAGAGCTTACGAAGATTGCTTGACCACAGCGCCGCTGATGCCTCTTGGCATTTCCACTGGACATGGAGTTCACGGCTAGTGTTGCTTCAAGTGTTAGTAGCTTCCTTGCACAACACGAGGGCGTGGGTGATGCCGAAGATGGACGTCGATCTCAGCGCTTATGTTATAAATGTAAGGGATTCTCCCATCCATAGCACATGCATTTCCTTCACACCGCCAAGGTTTGTCACAAGCGATGCAGATCAGGATAGAAATCCATCAAAGTCGGGTCCGCTTTCCGCGGACCGACAGTTCGAACGAACAAAGCATTACATTACATCGCGCAGACCTAACAGAAAATAAAGTGCTAAAGTAAGAAAGTAGTGAGATACAGCAGCGGCAATGTGCAATGAAGAAATTTTAATTCCCGCGTAGGAATATCACAGAGCATAACCATCACTGCAATACTTTATTTGTTCGAACCGCCTGTTCCGGTCACTTCGGTGGCCATATTATACTAGCCGATTGGCCTGTTCCCGGGCCGTGCCAACAGCTTCCAAGCCCTCTGGTTCCAGAATATGTATTCTGTCCTGGTAATATGCCTTCTTTTACCTCAAGGGATGTCTCAGGACGCTACATCGGTGGCAGCAGAAAGGGGATCCGAATTTGATGGATTTCTATCCTGATCTGCACCGCTTGTGGCAAACCTTGGCGGTGTGAAAGAAGTGCATGTGCTACGGATGGGAGAATTTCTGGCATTCCATTACAGAAGGGCTAAGATCAACGTTCATCTTCGAAATCTCCCTCACCCTTGTGTTCTGCAAGGAAGATGTTAGCAACTGAATCAGCACCAGCCGTGAACTCCATGCCCAGTAGAACTGCCAAGAGGGATCAG